>JAJPUD010004331.1:101087-127458 GCA_023553655.1 Myrmecobius fasciatus
GAATGAATATTCTTTCTTAAAGGTTGCATAGTATAGTGGAGAATGAAGTCGATTTGTTTGTTTGTTTTTTTGCTTTTGTAATTAATAATAACAGCTGATATTTCAGCCTTTGAGGTAAGTACTGGATGAGCAGAAGATATAACTAGTGTATAACAAAAGTCAATAAACATTTATTAAAATGTCTACTACACGCCAAGCACTCTGCTAAGCACTGGTGATACAAATATGAGGGGAAAACCCAGTTCTTGCCCTCAAGGAGCTTACAATTTAAAGGGGAAAGACAACACAAAAAAAAGTTGAAAAGGAAGGAATTAAGAGGAGGGATGACCACGAAGGCTCCTGACCTTGGGATATGATGGAAAAATCAGAAGTACTAGGTAATACAACCAGGTGAAAAATAAAATGTTCAGGACAGGGCAATCAAGGCTTTGTCACAAAACACCAAACTTTAGAAAACACTGACAGTGCATGGAAACAGCTGAGCTCAGCCCAGGAAAAATTAATTAGTCCCCTTCTTGGACTTCTAATGCTGTTTCAAGATATCCTGGGGTCTCTACTGATAGAAGCTCATTTTCCATAGTTCTTTCTCTTCTCAAATTCAAAATGGCAGACACACATATGGCCCATTAAGGCTTTGCGTTTTGAGAACACTGAGGTGAGGAGAACTTGCGGTCCCTGATGGCCCCACAGCTAGTAGCTAACAACTGCAGTAGGATTTGGTCCCAGGTCATCCTGATACTGTGTCCAGCATTTAATTCAGAAAGCCTCACTGCCTCCTCAGTACCTAAAAAAGCACATAGTAGACATTTAATAAACATGTATTGGATTAATTAAATTGGGTTCAAATTGGGTCATGTAAAATTAGTTGTGAGACTCTCGTATTTTTATCTCATCTGGATCTCATTTACCTTATTTGTAGAATGAGGATAATAATCCTTGGGGTACGTCTCTTCTAGGGTATTGTCAAGGAAAGTGCCTAGAAAACTTTAAATCTCTGTAGAAATAGGAACTGGTGCTGTTATCCTTGTTGAATAAATGTGTTAGAGTTACAAAGCAAAGGGAATGAACAGAAAGGTCAAGGAAAGCTTCCTGGGGGATGTAGCATTTGAGCAGGGCTTTAAATGTCCAGCCATAGTGAGGAAGTAGGCAAGGGTTCTAAGTCTTCTCTGGAGTATTGGGGTTCTTTGGTCTTCCTCTTGTCCAGCTTCTGCTGCTTCTCTAGTCTCCATGCTGCAGTTTCATGTTATGCCCAATCTTGTTTCCTGCTTCCTCAGGCTGATGAGGGCCCTCCCAACTTTGACATTCTGTGTTCTAAGGGCCCTTCTATCTCTGACATTTCATGTTCTAAGGTCCCTTCCAACTGGCATTCTCTGTTCCAAGACACAGCTCTGACATTGTATTCATAGGCTTTGCTTAGCTCTGTCTAAGCTGGCAAATTGCACCCCTAGATTGTTGACTATCCTTAAGATCTTCGGGGTAACTTTATAGGTATCTATCTCAATTGTAGCTTGGAAGCCCCCACCAATGAGCTTTACCTCAACAATCAGATATAGCACTTTTACAAAGGCATTTATTTCTTTGTACAATGACAAATGCAACAGCAAGAATAGTAGTTCCAGAGCATTTCCCTCAGATCAAGTACATCCTTCCACAAATGTTTAGTGAAGGGGTAGGGGGAGAATGCATATAAGCTCAAAGGATAATAGTGATGAGATATGTGTAGGGATCAAATATGGCTAAGGCAACTCACAAATCTGGAACTCCATAGCATCCATGTCCTTTCTTTCTCTGGAAGGTCTTTATGAACTTTGCTATAGGCTGTGGTATCAGTAATAGATAAATAATCCCATTGCTCAGCTGGACTGCTGATTTGCATATCACAGCATCTCCATCAGGTGAGCAGCTCAGCTGAACTTGCTATCCATGTCTCACCTGGATGGGTCAATCCAGCAGGTCACTCATCTACTCTTTACCAGGTTCAGTTGTTACTGGGCTAGACTGGGTGGGTTGCTCACCTATTGAACATGGCAATTGGACAGAATGATCCATCTACTGGACTCAATAGTCAATGGGCAGCTGTAATCTCTTAGCACCTTCAGCCATGACCTCAGCTGGGTGACATTGTGCCATCTTCAGCTGGAATATTGCTGGATTCTCAGCTAGGGCAGCAACCCTGAGCCTAAAATGAAGAAATCTTTCCTTTTTGACTCCTTGGGCCATGGTTCTGAAGTCTGTCTCCTCCATATAGAAAGTAGGAGAGGTCCTAGGCTCTCTTTTTGTTTGTGCTAGAATAGCACCTGCTTCAGCATCAACTCCCTCAGCCAGGAACTCTTCCCTGTCTTATGCTTATCAGACCAAATCCAGGCACTTACACTTCCTAGATTCTTATTTGAATCTTATGGGGATGAGTGGCTAGAGGTAAAAGTAGGTAGGAGCACAGCCTGTGCTCTAGAGAAAAGCTCACTGTCCAGTGGCTTCTTCATTTGCCAGTAAAGGCATATGAAGTCTTGTTCAATCTTTGGAACCTTCATAAAAATATTTATTTTGTATCTGAAGGCTTTTCCTTTTACATTTCAATGTCTCTGTATTCTTATCTCTTACCTATTTTTTAGCTGTATTGAAGTCTTCCTGGGGCATACTATTACATTTGACCTAAGGCCCTTCCAAACTGTTATTCTTGGTTTTAATGTGCCTTCCATCTTCTAAGATCCCTCCCAGTTCTGACATTGTGTTCTGTGGTATAAGCTGGCTCAGAAATTCTTTCTTTCCTATTTCACGGACTCCTTATTTTTCTGTTCTAAGGTTCATCCCATCTCTGCTGTTCCCTGATCTAAAGACCTTCCCAACTCTGACATTCCATAGTCAAATATACTTCCAGGCTCTGATATTCTATCTTCTAATGATCCTTTCCGTTCAGATATTCTATATTCTAAACTCCTTCTCAGCTCCAGCATTTTGTTTTAAAGGACTTCTCAGCTCTGACATTTTATACTCAAAAGTCCATCCCACACTTCTGACATTCTATGTTCTAGAATATCTGGAAAATACTTCAGGTACCAGCCAGGTGAATTGTGTGTCTGTCATTAGTAGCCCAGCCAAGCTAAGACATCCTAGCAATGTTTGCTAGAACAATGTTGGAAGGAAGGATCTTAGAACAAAGAACGTCAGCCTGACTAGCTATGTGACCAGAAAGTTAAGGCTAGATGGGATCCTGGAAACCTCCTAATCATATATTCTACCCCACTCCTGCCCCTTCCCCGTTTCATAGATTAGAGAACTGAGACCCAGAAAGTAGAACTAATTTGTCCACAGTCAAACAAGTACTAGACTAGTACCAGTGTACTACATAACCCAGCATTAACCCAGCATCCTTTCCCATTGCAGAGACCAATTTCTCCATGCAAAGCCTCAGCTGCTCCATAGTATAAAACAAAAAGGAGTCATCTATGGCTGGGCTTCCCTCCCAGTACCAAAGCATTTGAAAACAGAGATTCCTGAGAATCACTTCTGTGGGTTTCCTTCCTCACATCCCTCTCCTCTTTCTCTCTATCTCTGTGTCTGTCTCTATTGTCTATGTATCTCTGTGTCTCTGTCTCTGTCTCTCTGTCTCTCTTTGTCTCTCTGTCTCTGTCTCTCTCTGTCTCTCTGTCTCTCTCTCTCTCTCTCTCTCTCTCTCTCACACACACACACACACACACACACATACACACACACACACACACACACACGACACCCAAGGCAGACTGAGGAACAGTCTGATGGAGTGAAAGATGCAAAAAAGTAATTAATCTACCGAGAAAAAAGTGTTAATACCTTAAAGACACGGGGGACGCTGACTGTCAGCTTCCGCCAATTAGTCACCTAAAACCCCGCGTGTATGATCTCCATGGTACAGCTGAGTTGATTACTCTAATTAATTTTGCATTGATCGGCATGGATCTGCAGGGAGAGGGCCGATCACACAAGGAGCTGGAGATGGATGTGCCTGGGCAGCCCACTCTGGACTACAGTCTTCTTCCTCCTCCCCTTCTCCTCTTAGATTTTTCTCCCTCCTCCTTCTTTTCTTTTCCTTTTCCTCCTCCCCCACTTTTCTTCTATTCCCCCTTTTTTTCTCTCTCCTCTCTCTCTCTATTCAGGCAATTTTGATTCAACCTGGTGGGGCCTGATTACAGCTTACAGACCTGCAGACCTGTCAGTCTGCTCTTCTAAATAAACCTTAGATGATAAGTTTTTGAACTGTTGTACTAGGTTATTGCTATCATTTTAGAATTTCTGGAATACTGGAGATAGGAATCATTCTCTTAGATCTGGAAATATCAGAGCTGAGGTAGGGGGGAGCCTTAGAAAATAGAGGAGACCTTAGAATAGAATAGAGAATGTCTAAGCTGAAAGAGACATTAGAACACAGAAAATCAGAAGTGGAGGAACCTCAGAACATGGCATGCCAGAGCTGAAGAAGAACCTAGACTAGCAAAACTGGGTGCCTTTAAAACACAGAATATCAAAGCTGAGAGAACCCTAAGAATACAAGAACTAAGCTGGAAGGACTCTTAGAACACAGAACAGTAGAGCTGGAAGGAATTTTTAAAGTCATTTAATTCATCCTTGCATTGCAAGTGAAAAACTAAGGCTCAGAAACAGGAAATGATCCAAAGTCACACTCTGTCAGTTAGAGGCAGAGTTTCCCCCTAGAATCTGTGTCTTCTGCTCCTCAGATTGGTGTTGTTTGGATGTCTATAGAGATGGGATGTGGTCCTTGAAGTTACTAAGAAGAGTTGGGAGGGAAGAGACAAAAAAGAGAAAAAAATTCTTGTTTTTCAAGGATGAGTTGGGCTGACTGTGACATTGTAGAAAGGTTCTAATGCAATCATTGAGGGAACTAGATGTGCTTGGGATCTCCAAGATCTATTTCAAATCATCTCCAGCCTCCAAGAGATGCCTTAATTGTGCAGTTCTGTGAGGGTGGCCATAATCAGCCAAAGATTAGGAAGCATTAGTATTTGTGTAGAACTTTAAAGTTTTGGAAGAGTTTCACATGTATTATCTCATTTGAACATCAATATCACCCTTTGAGGTAGATATTATTTCCCCCTTTTTATAGAAAAGAAAGCTCAGTTTTAGAGAGATTACTTGATTTTTCCACCACACAGCTAGTAAGGATCTAAAAAGCCTTCTAGGTTCTTCTAAGTTTTTTACACCCAAAGTCCAACACCTTATCCCAACATAATTCTAGTGACCTGGATTTATAGTCACAAAGGACTTTAGAGTTCAACAAGCACCCCCTTGCCTTTTTTTACAGATGAAGAAGCTAAGGCTCAGGGAGGATAAGCTGTTTGCTCAGAATCACACATTTGGTAAAGTTCTGAGACAGGATTTGAACCCAAGTTCTCCTGAGTCCAATCTAAGTGCTCTATAGAGCATCTATTACAATCCATAACTTAACATTTTTTTTTTACAACATCCCTCACAAGTGGCCATCAGCCAAAAGCTGAAGGCGAGTATTGTTATCATTCAGTTAGATCTGATTCATTGTGATCCTATTTAGAGTTTTCTTGGCAAAGATGCAGTGATTTGCTGTTTCCTTCTCCAATTCATTTTACAAATGAGGAAAGAAGCGGGCAGAGTTAAAAGTGACTTATCCAGAGTCATACAGATAATAAATGCCTGAAGTTGGATTTGAACTCAGGAAGATAAGTCTTATTGACTCTAAGCCCAGTGCTCTATGCACTGCACCAGCTACCTGCCCCAGTGATGGGGACCCTACTAATCTCTCTGGGTAGAGCATCCCACTTCACTCTAGAACAGTTCTCCTTATTAAAATTTCCTCTGTATCAATTCAAATAAATATTGTCTACCTGTGTGGCTCAGGGCAAGACAATTAATTTTTCAGGTAAACTTTTTTTTTGTATGTATGAGGCAATTGGGATTAAGTGACTTGTCCAGAGTCACACAACTAATAAATATTGCATGTCTGAGACTGGATTTGAACTCAGGTCCTCCTAATTTCAAGGCTAGTAATCTATCCGTTGTGCCATGTAGCTGCCCCTTCAGATAAACTTTTACTGGTGCATTCTCTTCCCCATTATAGTCTTGTTTCTCACATTTGTTCTGGCCTCCTTTTGCCTGTTCCCTTCTAACAATGAGTGTTCCAGCCAGTCTACCTCTAAATTGCTACTCCATTCACTGGTTATAGTTTTTTCCCTCTCCCTCTTTGGTCCCAGAAGGTTAGCATTGCTATACCCATTTGCCATATAGAGAAACTGAGGCTCAGTGAAGGGAAGTGACTTATACAAGGTCATTTAAGCAATCAGTAATGGAACCAGGACTAAAAGTCAGTTCTCCTTAACTTAATATAATCAAAATTATCTATCTGGTGTTCAGTTATGAGTTCCAGTTCTTCTTTCTTCCTTCTCCACAGATCTGAGAGATAAACTATCTTCGGTTCTTCTAATTTTTATAATATCATTCTTTATGTCTAAATCATGAATCCATTTAGATCAAGAAGTCAGTTCTCCTGACTGACCAGAGCCCATTCAATTGAAATTGGTAGGACTGACACTTGCCCTTTGCCCATTTGAAAAGTGTTTCTTCGTATTAATAATTCAGAGAAGCATGGGAAATTTTATATGAACCGATACAGTGTAAACAGAACCAGGAAGACAACATACACAGGGACTGTAACAATGTAGATGAAAAGAAGCTAAAAACCAAACACTGTATCACTACAATAACAAAACTTGTCCACAAAGAAGAGCTGAAAGATTCATCCTTTTCCTTTTCCTGGAAAGGTGAGAGTCTATGGGCATTATATATAACTGCCAAAATAAGCTGATGTTTTGACAAGTTTTGCTGAGTAATTTTCTTTCTTTTTTCTTTGTACAAAGGGTGATTTCATGGGGTGGGATGGGATGGAGTAGGAATGGGAGAAGGCATATACTTAGAAATGGATGTGATATAAACAGAAAAGTCATCATTAAAATTTTTGAAAGAAAAAAATTAAAGAAATTGTTCTGAGTTGCCCAAACATTGTGATAAAGAGGAAAAAACACTGGGCTCAGTTAGGATACTCAAATTCAGTTTTCACCTCTGACATTGACTCAAGCAAGTCATTTCATGCTTTAAGCCTCAGTTTTCCAATCTGTAAAATGAGGGGAGTTTGACTAGATGCCTTCTAGGTCTCTTCCAGTTCTAAATCTAGAATCTTGTGGTTTTTTCAGCTCTAGATTCTATGATGTGATTAGGATCTAGGGGCAGCTAGGTGGCGCAGTGGATAGAGCACCAGCCCTGAAGTCAGGAGGACCTGAGTTCAAATCTGGTCTCAGACACGTAACAGCTGTGTGACCCTGGGCAAGTCACTTAACCCCAATTGCCTCAGCCAAAAAAAAAAAAAAAGTGATTAGGATCTGTTTAAACTCTCTTGAATGGTGAAGGTCAGGAGGAGGAAGGGAACTGGGTCCTCAGTTAACTGATGCTCACTAAGTTTTCTCATCCTCTTCTCCTTGCTCTTCTGGTCTCTGCTCCCTTCTCTAGAAAATTTGATAAGGATCTCCTGTTTCCCCCAGTACTTTGGCTTTGATGCAATCTTTCTTGATTAGACACAGTATTAGGCTTAGAGTCAGGAAGACCCTAGTTCATATATCACCTCAGACATATCGCTGTGACCTTGAGCAAGTTATCTCTCTTACGGTCAACTTCTTTATCTGTAAAATGGGTAAGAAAACAGGACTTAACTTCCCCAAACTGTTGTGAGTTGTCAAGTTAAATAATATTTGTAAAATGCTTTATAAATTTTTTAAAAGCTACAGAAATGCTATCTTCTATTATTGTTATTATTTCTGGTCTATGATTGAGAGCTTGGGACTTTATATTTAGTCCAATGATTCAATATAATTATTCTGCAGATTGATTAACTAGTGCCTTCCCTCTGAGATTATCTCTGGTTGTACCTAGTGTATATCATGTTTGCATACAATTGTTTATTTATTGTCGCCCCCCCCATTAGGCTAAACTCTCTGAGGGTAGATATTGCTTTTGCCTTACAACTTTTGCAACACTTAGCACGGTGCCTGGAACATAGCATGAGTTTAATAAATGCTTCTTGACTTGACTTAAATTAAGCTGATCTCCTTGGGGTACCATGAAAAACAGTTTATTAAGCAAAAGAGTCTCTTGGAAAGAGGCTGAGTTTGTCTCACATAGTCAATCAGTCCTTATGAACTTTATAGTCACAACATATCATTTCAATGAGAATTTATTAAATACCTACTGTGTATAGAGAATTGTTTGTGAATAGTCAGACACTTTCTTTTCCGGACCTTGTTTTTTTTCCCTGACATGTACAATGCAGAGATTGGACTGGAAGTTGGGGTGGGGGGCAAGTATTACCTGAATGGGATTAAAATGTAATTGGGAAATATTTAGCCAAATAAATAAAATACAATAGAACATAGGTAGTGTTAGTATATGGTTTTCTGGGTCAATACACAATCCTTCTGTACTGGTTAGTACTTATTTCTATCTGAGTTTAACACCACCGAGCTAAAAGATTAGGAAGGTCCTAGTTCTGACATTGCACATTCTCTAAGGTTCAATTCCCCTTGCCCCCAGTTCTGATATTATCTATTCTAAATACCTCCTGCCTCTTAATATTATACAGGTACTCCTAGCTCTGACTTCTCTGTTCTAAGGGCTATTCCACATCAGACATTTTATGTCCTAAGGATCCTCCTAATGCTGACATCCTGTATTCTCTGTTTTAATGGCTTTCCCAGATCTGACACTTTATTTTATGCACTAAGTCCTCCCAACTCTGAATTCTCTAGTCTAATGTTCTTCCCACTTCTGACATTGTATGCTCCCTCCCAAGTGTGACATCCTACATTCTGTGTTCTAACATCCTTTCCATATCCAACACTGTGTTTTCCACATTCTAAGGTCCATCTCAGCTTTAACATTTTATGTTCTAAGGATTCTCTCTGCTCTGACATGCTATGTACCATGTTCTAAAGTCTTCCCCAGATTCTATATTATATGTTTCATGTTCTGAGTTCCAAGCCAGCTCTAAAATTCTCTGTTCTAAGATGATATGATTCCTACCTTTTGTACTATACAAAGAATTCCCTGGGATTCATATGCCCAAACTCCTCTCCCAGTCCCGCTCTCTGACAGGTTTGCCAAATGACCAGCCACTGCTCTCCACACCCACCATAATCGATCCTTAATCAAATATTCCAATGGGCCCCGGGTAGAGTCCAGCCTGGCTCTCCCACTTTGATCATAAATAATCTCTCTTCCTTTTCCCATTCCCCCCTCCCTTCTCCCTGCCCCCAGTTCCTTTTTTCCCCTCCTTTCACCAGAGTCTTGCAAATATCTTTTGGTTTTAAGAGCTCCCCAGAGAGGCCTTGCTCTAAATGAGGCGTAAGAATCCAAGCCGCACAAAAAATGCCACGCCGGGGCAATCAATATTCTCTTCACAGCTACATCGATTAACAACCATATTCTTCATTTATTAATTATGAAGGGGAGTTTTTGGAGCTGCTGGCTCCCTCTTGGCTTGTGGTAGAGGGGTTCCAGGGTGTTTACAGGTTCTGACCACTGACCCCTCTACCCCCACCTTGCTCTCTGACTGTCTTGCCCATCATTACTGGCCAAGGAAGCAGAGAAAACTCCCCCTCATTTTCCACTCCCTTCCAGGGTCTGAAGGGTAAGGTCAAGCCATGGCAATCACTTGGTATACCTGCTGCCAGTCAACTTCATTTAATCCACAAATATTTACTTGGCACTTACAATATGCAAATAAAGCCCTGTGTTTGATGCTGGTTGAGAGTTTGTGGACCCTTGGTAAGAAGTATAATGTGTTGGGGAAGAAGCACCAGGACTTTCTATCAGGAGACCTGGATCGAAATTCCAGTAGTCTCAATACTTGCTAGCTGGTTGTCCTCAGGCACATAATCTCTGAATTACCCAATGCCTCAATTTCCCCAGTTGTAAAATTAGCTTCACATACTATTTAGCCTTTTTTTTCTTCCTCATGGTTTTTTTTCCTTTTGTTCTGATTTTTCTCTCCCAACATGGCTCATATGGAAATGCGTAAAAAATGAATGCACATATCTTTAAAAATAAATAAATAAATGAAAGATTAGTTTCAGCTTCCCTCCTTTCTCAAACTGGGAATAATCATACTGGCTCCTTCTAATCCACAAGGTTTTGAGGCTTCAGAAATGTGTTAGATCTCAATTCTAAAAGACTAATAAAGAAACACACATTCTATTTTTCTAGGAAAGAGGTGGCAGACTAGAGATGTGCTGCACCGTATCACTGTCAGACTCAATTGAGATGTTAGTTAATTTTGTTTAACTATTTTTGTCTTGTTACAGTGAGGATGGGATATATTGGCAAATAGATGTAGTATTTTTTTTTAAAACTCAAGGTGTCAATGATTTTTTTTTAAAGTACAGTTCATGTATGCCTTATGTCTTTTTACCATCATCTTTTCTGAGCCCCCACTCCTAGATTGAAAACAATTAAGTAGAGATTGACCCTGTCTAATACTGTATACGGTATTCTGCACTATAATTCTCTACCTCACAACTAAGAGAAAGGAGGTATATTTTTCTTTTTTATTTATTTATTTTTATACCTTCTTATTTGTTGTCTAAATGCATGCAAATATAGTTTTCTTTCTTTTTTTTTAAAATTTTTATTTTATTTGCATAACATATGTGTGGGTAATTCTTCAACAATAACCCTTACATAGCTTTCCGTTACAAGTTTTTCCCCCCAACTCCCCACCCCTCCCCTAGATGGCAGGATATCCACTACATGTTAATTATGTTAAAATGCAAATATAGTTTTCAACATTCACCTTTGCAAAATCTTGTGTTCCAAATTTTTTTTCCTTCTCTCCCCACCTTTCCCTTCCCCTAAGCAGAAATCCAATATAGGTTAAACACATGCAATTGGAAGTATATTTTTCAGTTAATTTTTTTTTTTTTTTTTTTGCTGAGGCAATTGAGACTAAATGACTTGCCCAGGGTCACAGAGCCAGGAAGTGTAAAGTGTCTGAGGCCAGATTTGAATTCAGATCCTCTTGACTTCAGAGCTGGTATTCAGTTAAATTTTTTAAAAGAAAACAGTATACTTTGAAAATCGTAAAGTATCTTAGATAAATGCATTATTAATATTTGGTTAAAAATGGGAAAACCAACCCATTCCCCACCTGCAAGTTATTTATAATCTATTAGAGAGGGATGTGCATATATGAGTACTTACTAAATCTTTGTATCATTTATTTATATTATTCATAAACAAATAAGCATGCTACAAGATAAAATATAAGAAAAGCAAAATAGACAGAGTTCTAAGAAAATGTCAGGAGGGCAAGAACTTTCTTATCAAGTGGGGAAAGGGAGAGAAGTGATAGGGGATCAGTCCAGAACTTAGTGCCTGACACATAGTAGGGGTTTCATATATGCTAGCCAACTGACTGATAAAGGAGGGGGTGCTTAATTGGATTTTGAAGGAAGAGGTGGATTTCAGAAGCAGAAATAAAGGGAGAGTCAGTTTGGGGCATGAGGTTTACTGAGTTTATTCCCTTACTTCCTATCAAGAGATCCGAATTTTATTTTTGTTCTGCTGCCAACTTGCTCTGTGACACTGAGCAGCCACCAGCTTGTCTCTGGACTTCATTGTCTCTAGCTATAAAATGTGGTTAAGGGACAGGGGAAAGGCAATAAACTGGATGGTCTCTGAGTATCAGGAATCTTTGAGAAATGCATCTAGCAAGGGGTCTCTGGGAAACTGTCCTGGTATTGGGAGTCCTATATCTATTATGATGTTGAGCTCAACATGTTAGACCTTGATACCCAGACAAGATTATATATGTATATATACATATATATGTGTGTGTGTATGTGTGTATATATGTGTATGTGTGTGTGTGTGTGTGTGTGTGTATAAAGCATCATATTGGACACATCAAAGGGAGTGCAATGAAGAAATTTCTACTGCAGGCATTAGCTTCCCATCCATGGAACCTTAATCAATTCTGTTAGCCTCTTTAAACCTCAGTTTCCGTATCTGCAAAATGAGGATATCAGTGTTCCTATCATCTCCCCCATGGGAGCACTATGAGGAGAGTACTTTATAAATTGTAAAATACTTTGAAACCCTGAGCATTTGGTAGTTTTATTCAGGAAAAACATGGCCACAGCAAAGCAATGGTGCAGGGATGAAATTCCATCTCCTTCATGTAGCCTTCTCTGATTGGTCTCCCAGGGAAAGCTTGCCCTCACTCCACCTCCCTTACTTCACAAAGCCCTTTACTCCCATCTCTCTCATGTCTCAGTACTTTATTCTTTTGTAATACAACTACCTTTATATCTCATAGCCTCCTGCTAGATTGGGGGGCTACAATCTACATTTCCCCCTGAGTTAAGCTTGTGGGATCATATACAGCAAGTGCTTAATAAATATCTATTGCATTGAGTAAAAATTATAGCAAAAAAAATACCTTGATGGAGATAAAGCTATCTCTGAAATCAAGAAAACTAGAGTAAGAGTCCTGACTTCTGGTACATATTGACTGAATGACCCTGGATAAGTCATTCTCTCTGTGCCTCAGGCAATTCAATAAGACTAAAAGTAGCAAAAGAAATATTGGTTTGCATTAGTGAACAATTTGAGCACCAGGAAGACACTCAAATTGTCTGGACCACAGTGCAAACTGCCCCTGTACTGATGATAACAATTGCTCATTTCTTCTAGTAATTACAATTTATAAAGCATTTTCCTTGATAGCCCTCTGGGGCAGGAGAGACAAGTTCATTATTTCTATTTCACAGTTGAGAAAACTGAGACTGTGAATGTTAAAGAGGCAGTATGACATATCAGAAAGAGCACGAAATCCTGGAGTCACAAGATTGAATTTCAACCCCAGCTCTGCTACTTGTTCGAGCTTGGCCAATTCATCTAGCTTCAGTTTCTTTGTCTGTAAAAGAAAGGGGTTAGAGGGGATTTCTAAAGTTCCTTCCACTCCAAATGTTGTGACTTGCAAGGCTATGAAGTTGATATATTCTCAGATTTAAGCCTGTTCCTGTGAATCATAAGTAAGTATACTTTTCAAGACATTGTTGCTGCTTATTAGTTAAGCCTGGATTGACACCAACTTGGATGGAGATCCCTAGTGGAATGCCAAAGGATCTGTCAGTATTTTTATTAATGACTTACATGAAAGTATAGATGGCATGCATATCAACTTTGCAGAGACTCTTGTTGGATGACAATCAGCATATAGAAGGATCTCAACAGGCTAGAATTTGATAAAATGAAGTTTTATAGGGATATATGTCAAGTCTTATACTTAGGTTCAAATAATCAACTTCAAATATACAAGATAAAGAAGATGTGGTTATATGTAATTTTACAGGAACAAACTCCAGAAGTCTTAGTGGACTACAAGCTCAATATGCATCAACAGCAGGAAATAAGTTAAAAAAAAACAGCCTATCTTAGATTGTATGAAAAATGTCAGAAAAAAACAAGGAAGATTATAAGTTTTTGTCTTTTGATCTTGTCTGACTGCATCTGAAGCATTTAATTGCATTTAATTCTGAGTGTCAGTTCCAATTGTTCAGTGATGAAGAGATCCATCTACACCCAGAGAGAAGACCATGGGTACTGAGTGTGAACCACAACATAGCATCTTCACTCTTTCTGTTGTTGTTTGCTTGCATTTTGTTTTCTTTCTCAGGTTTTTTTTATTAAAGCTTTTTATTTGTATAACATATGTATGGGTAGTTCCCCAGCATTGATCTTTACAAAGCTTTCCATTACAAATTTTACCCCCAGTCCCCTCCCCTCCCCTAGATGGCAGGAAGTCCACTACATGTTAATAATGTTGAAATACTTGACAAGTTGTGCAAGAAAAAATCCTATCTACAAGAAAAAAAAAAGAAAATCAGAGAAAGGAAACACAATGCAAGCAAACCTCAATAGAGAGCATGAAAATGTTATGTTGTGGTCCATATTTCATATCCCTCTCTCTGGGTGTATATGGTTTTCTTCAGTGAACAATTGGAACTGGTTTGAGACAATTCTTTGTTGCAGAGAGCCATGTCCATCAGAATTGATCATCATGTAATATTGTTGTTGCTGTGTATAATGATCTCCTGGTTCTGCTCATTTCACTCAGCATCAGTTCATGAAAGTCTCTCCAGGCCTCTCTGAAATCGTCCTGCTGGTCGTTTCTTACAGAGCAATAATATTCCATAACATTCATATACCATAATTTATTCAGCCACTCTCCAATTGATGGGCATCCATTCAGTTTCCAGTCTCTAGCCACTGCAAAAAGGGCTGCCACAAACATTCTTGCACATGTGGGTTCTCAGGTTTTTTTTTTCTTCCTTCTTGATCTGATTTTTCTTGGACAGCAAGATAGCTGTATAAATATGCATGCATGTATTGGATTTAAATATTATATATATAATATATGATTGTATTATATATTATATATAAAATAACATTTTTTACCATATTTAACATGTATTGGACTACCTGCCATCTAGGGGAGAGGGTGGGAGGAAGGAGGGGAAAATTTGGAACAAAGTTTTGCAAGGGTCAGTGTTGAAGAATTACCCATGCGTATGTTTTGTGAATAAAAAACTTTAATAAAAATTTTTAAAAATTCTGAGTGTCACATTTTATAGGGACATCAACAAAGGAAGCACATCCCAAGGAAGGAATCCAAGACAGCCATTAGCTTGGAGACCACACCCAAAGAACGAAAGCAACTGAGCACAATTAACCTGGAAAAGGGAAGATTGCAAAAGAGTGTTGGAACTGTCTTCAAGTTTTTGAAGGGGTATTCTGTGGGACAGAGACTAGACTTGGTCCTTGAAGACAGAACCAAGAAAAATGGTTGGGGAGGAGTTTCAGAGAATCCGATTTGGGTTCTTTTTAAAGAAGACATCCTTAACTGCCTCGAATGGAATGGGCTCCTTTGGGAGCTAAGAATTTCAAGCCCAAGATTGAGATTTCAAGCAACAGCTGGAGGACCACCCATCCAGATGTTCTAGAGGAGATGTCTGTTAGGAAGGGATAAAAGAGATGATGGTCTCTGAAGTCCTTTTGGAGCCTAAGAGATTCTGTGATTCTGGATGAGTGGGCCTAGAGGATCCTATAGGAGGAAGAGGTTCTCCTGGGCTCCTGCTCCTGAAAGCAGGACTAGAGCTGGACTCTGAGTAGCACTAGAATGGGCAGAGAATTCTGATGAAGATAGTTGTAAAGGGGCAGAATTAGGGAGATCCCCTAAATGACTCATATAGGACATATAGGTCTTCTTGGAGCAGAGGGCCCATATTGAAGGGAAAGAAGAGGAAAGGGGATAGATAGAATGTGAACTTCTGGAGGACAGAGACCTGTTTTTTGGTTGTTGCTGTTTGGTGTTGTCATTGTATTCCCCACTACCTACCATAATGAGTAGCTCCTAGTTGGTGTAATAGGTAGAACACTGAACCTGGAGCTAGGAAAAACCTGAGTTCAAATCCATCCTCAGATACTTGCAAGCTGAGAGATCCTGGGCAAGTTGTGTCAGCCTCCATTTCCTCTCTAGTAAAATGGAACTAACACTATTGTCTTCCAGGATTGTTGTGAGGATCCAATGAGATATTTATAAAAACATTTTACAAACCACAAAGTACTACATAACTTCTAGCTAACATGATTGTGTTTGGTTCTGGTTGCCATATTTTACTATGACATTGAGATACAAACTTTGACTTGCACATAGTAGTCAATGAATATGTCAGTAAATGCTTGTGGAATGAAACTGAATCTAGATTAAGGAGGGCCTTAAAGCTTAGGTCCAGGAGTTTGGATTTGTACCTGTGTACAGTAAGGAGCCATGCAAGGTTCTTGAGCAAAGGAGGGGTTCAGTTCAATCCAAAAAGTATTTAATAAGGGCTACTATTTGTCAAGATTTAGCATCATAAATTATCTCAAGATGAAAGGAATCTCAGAAGCCAAATAGTACAACCTCCTTCATTTTTCAGATGAGAAAATTAAGTCCTATAAGGATAATTAATTTGTCCAAAGTCACACTGGCATTAAAAGTCAGAAGTGAGATTTGAATTCAGGTCCTCTGATCAAAGGTAGTTCATTTCCTCCATAAGCCATTGGCTGTCAACAGAAGGGATTTAAAGACAAAATGCAAAACAGTATCTGTCCTCTAGGAGTCTATATTCTACTTGGGATGGGATGGGGAGGCAAAGGGGGGAGGATTTGATGAAATCCCAGTTTGAGCATCAGTCCAACTTTACCATATTTCTAGCAGCTTCTTGGCTGTTGCTCCTCTGGTGACAGCTCACTCGATCACTTTCTTTGTTCACTTCATAAATTCCATTGGCTTCATGTGCCTGCCTCTCTCTAGTGACCCAAGCAAGCTGACCCTAATCACCAGGAGTTGGGTATATGGCCTCTGCCTCTATCTAATGATCCTGACCGGTAACCCTGCCTGGGGCCAGGGAATGGAGACTGACTGCCTTCCTCAGCACTAACTCCAAGGATTCAGAGAGAAATGGACTAGAGAGATTTCTGGAGTTGGGAAAACGTGAAATAAAATGTGGGCAATACCTCTCAGGGTGCTTTTAAGGACAAATACAGTGAACCCCACACCCACATCTCTCAATCTGCTACTGGCTCATCAGCTTTTTAATTCTCTGTCTCTTCAGGTTCAAAGGCAAACTAAGAGTGCATTCATATCTTACTTCAGAAATTCCCCATCATGTAGAAACTCTCTCTAAACATCTTGGCTCCCAACTCACCATTAATGAGGAAATCTAGAAGTTGGAGGTCCCAAGGAATACCTGTTTGCTCTATCTGCCTTTCACTACCTATTCCAGCCTCCGGGAACCAGCCAATTTTGGGCTTGGAGCAACAGAAAAAACTCCTTTAGGGTTAAGAAATAAGAAATTCATTCTTAAAGCCCTAGGGATGTGGTCCCATGAAAGAATAGATAGAAAGCTCCTATCATCGCTGTAGATCAAGGGGAGAAGAGACGGGGAAGGGTGAGCCAGGGAGGATTTTGATTTAAGGAAGTAGAAAGGGAGGTTGGGGAAAGTACAGGAAGCTGAACACCTGATGGCTTCCCATTTTAACTAATTTTTCTAGTTAATGAGATCGGAAGCTTAGTAGTTTTAAGTTCTTCAACCTGCTCTGAATTTTTGCACTCTAGGGTGAATCACAGGACATCCCACCCAAGTTAAACTTTCAAGACCAGGATCACCGCAGGATGGTGGATGTACAAGGTAGGAAAGGAAAGAGAGTGTAAAGTATCTCCAGGAATAGAGAAAAGTAGTCAAAATCACTCAATAATTTGGGATTTACCATTTCTCCGAGTCTGAGTCTCCACAGTTGTCAAATGAAGGTAGGATCTGGTTATTTCTAAGGCCATTTCCAGAGTATACCAGGAGGAGAAGAAGGTATAGCAGCTAGATGGCCCAGTGGATAAAGAGCTGGGTCTGGAGTTAGGAAGACCTCAATTCAAATCCTGCTTCAGACACTTATTAACTGTGTGATCTTAGAAAAGTCACTTAATTATATTTACCTTAATTTCCTCCACCATAAAATGGGGTTCATAATAGCACCTGCTTCCTAAGGTTGCTACAAGGATCCAATGAAATACTATTTATATAGCACATAGTAGGTGTTATATAAATACTAGCTATTCTTATACCTATTAAATTATAGATAGGGGAGAATGTCATGTATATTGTGGGGGGTGAGTCAGAAAAAGTCAGGTCTATGGGGGGAGAGAGGTAGGGGTATGTGTGTAAAAGAGAAGGGCTGTGTCTTTGGGATATTCATTTGGGGGGAATGGAGGAAAGACTGCAGGGGGGGACAAAAGTATAAAAATCAAGAAGAAAGGAGGATGCATCTGGGTAGGAAAAGGTGTGCAATGGAGAGTACAGGATCATCTGTAGGGAAAGAGGGCTAGAAGGACTTGCCTGCTAGGAGGGGGCAGGCTGGGGCCTGCAGAGCACACAGGGAGGAGATCAGGGGGTCCCGGGTGTCTGGCTGTTGCTACTCTCCAGGTCGATGCAGGGGGGTTGGTGAGATACAGGCCTGTGGTTTTGCACTGAATCCGCAAAAATCAGCGTAGCTTGAACAGTGTTCAATATGGCCATCGATCGCCCCTGAGCCTCTGTGCTCAGCCTGGGTCTGCCAGTCTGTGCTGCCGCAGTGCTCCTGGCAGGATGGGGGAGGAGCTGGGTGGGGGCAGGAGGTGGGGGTGGGGGGGCTCAGCCACAGAAAAGCCCAGGGCCAGTGATGAAGAAGGCTGTCCTCCTCTGCCCCAGCAGGACCAGAGAGCCTCTCTCCTTCCTTGGTGTTTCTGCTTCCATAGGAGGGAATAGAGTTATCTTGTGTCTGGCAGGGACCCTGGAGACCATCTGATTCAATCTCCTTGTTTGTGGAAAAGGAGGTACAGTGATCCCCCACCTTATATAACGGAATGAACTTCCTAAAGCAAATCAACATCCATTGATTCCTCCAGATCCTCACAGATCCTAGAGGGGGCCAGCAGGGCAGAGGTTATGCTCCCCTTGGACCAAGAGAGAAACTGAGGCTCAGAGGGATGAACTGATGCTAACAATGTAAGTCTGTGGGAGGACTGAGACTAGAAGTGGGGTCTCCTCACTCCAGACCCCCATGATCTGCCCCCAAGGTCATACTGATTTACCCCCTCCACTCTGGGGTTCTGTACCGTCCAAGGAAGTTGGAACCTTTGGAATCACAGGAGGTTCTAAAGAGATCCCCTGACATCCTCCTCCACTGACAAGCTCAAACCCATCCTGTGAAGTAGGCACTGCAAATATTGCAATCTTTACAGATAAGGAAACTGAGGCTCAGAGAGAAATGCCCTCCCCAACTAGTGCTGAAACCTAATTCCAAGTCAGAAATTCAACAAGCATTTATTAAAGGCTTACCATGCATCAGGGGTTATGCTAAGCTTTGGGGGTACAGGGAGAGGCAAAAACTCAGGATGGAGAGCTCACAATCCAATAAAGGAGACAGCGTGCAAATAACTTTATACATTCAGATACCCACAGTAAAAATGGAAGTTCAGCTCATCTGCTGCCTCGGAGAATCCCTGGCTCCCTCAAGGCTCAGCTCAATCTCCATCTCCCCCAGAAGCCCTGGTCCTCTCTCTCAGTTCCTCCTCATCCTCACAGCTCAGCGATCTCTTTGCATGATCTCATATTTACTTCTGTGTCCATGTCACGGCCCCTTAGCAGAATAGACTCTGGAATCTGGGCAAACTAGCCTTCTGATGCTCCTCACACATGTCCCTCCATCCTCCTCCTCAGTGGTTGGACAGATTGTTCCATGTTCTGATGCCAGAAATGCCAGTTCTCTTCTCCCTATGCTTCCTAGAATCCCTAACTTCTTAACCCAGAGCCAAAGCCACCTGCTCCAGGAAGCCTTTCATGATCCTCCCCCACTTTGACTCAGTGGTCAATGCCCTTCCTCCTGCCACAAAAAATTATCTTGTAATTAATTAT
This sequence comes from Myrmecobius fasciatus, assembly GCA_023553655.1. Taxonomy (NCBI): domain Eukaryota; kingdom Metazoa; phylum Chordata; class Mammalia; order Dasyuromorphia; family Myrmecobiidae; genus Myrmecobius; species Myrmecobius fasciatus. The sequence goes on from JAJPUD010004331.1 coordinate 120,650, forward strand.
ACACATTTTGAATTTTTGATTGTGCACATATTGTTCACTCTCCTCCCCATCCCCATCCCCATCCCATACAGTATTATCTCTAGGGGTAGTCACCATATTTTCTCCATGTGAGAAGTACAATGGAAAAGAACACTGGACCTGGAGTCAAAAGATCTGGGTTTGCTTACTTCCTCTACTGTTTGGGTGTCCCTGGGCAAGTCACACCTCCATGAGCTCATAAAATGAGGAAGTTGGACTAGATGTTCTCTGAGGTCTCTAACAGCTCTAGATATGTGATTCAGTGACCCTACCTCCTATCAGGGCTTGCCACACAGAGAGCATTTCCTAAAGGCATGGAGGGTTCAAATGACTGAAAGAGAGAGGGAAGAGAAAAAGAGAGACCGAAAGAGACAGAGAGACAAAGAGACAGACAGACAGACAGACAAAGAGAAAGACAGAGAGAGAGAGACAGACAAGACAGAGAGATAGAAACAGAGAGACAGAGAGACAAGAGACAGAGAGAGAGAGACAGAAAGACAGACAGACAAGACAGAAAGATAGAGAGAAACAGAGAGACAGAGAGACAGACAAAAGAGACAGAGAGAGAGAGAGAAAGAAAGAGAGAGAGACAGACAGACAGAAAGAGAGAAAGGGAGGAAGATAGAACAAGGAGGGGAAGAAGAAGAGGAAGAAGGTAGAAGAAAAAGGAGGAGGAAGAAGAAGAAAGAGGAGGAGGAAGAGGGGGAGGAAGAGGAAGAAGAGGAAGAGGAGGAACAAGAGAAGGAGAAGGGCAAGGAGGAGGAGGAGGACAAGGAGGAGGGAAGAGACAAGAGGGAAAGAAAGGGGAAACAAGGGAAGAAGATATGGAATAAAGGGAGCAAACAAAGGGGGGAGAACTTATTAGACAGAAGGAATTGAAACAGCCAAGCCCCACTCCTGTTCAGTGATGAGGGGGTGACATGAAGGAGGTATTCCAGCCCCCACTCTCTGAGCTCCCCCATCTCCCCAACATTCCCTGGGAGGATGAGATGGGGGGGCAGACACAAGCCAACTCAGAGCAGTTTGGCCTGGAGTGGGTGAGGTAGGGGAGCCTCTGGGGAAAGGAGAGAAATGACTCCCCCTCCATGCAGGCCCCCCTCCCTACCCCCAAAGGTCAGAGAGTTAATTCCATTCCTGTGTATCTCTCTCACACCTCGCTGATTAATAATTGAAGAAAATGTATTTCTTTTTCGGCTCCGTATAAATCAAAAACAAGTACAGCATCCATATTCCGCCTGGGGCTGGGGGCTGGGGGCTGGGGGCTGGGAAAGGATAGGGGAAGCTCCATAGCAGGAGAATAAGGGGGCTTCCCCAAACATCAGGGCATAGGCCTAATGCCCCTCCACTTTCATTTGTCCAGTGATCCCCCCAATAGCCTAGAGGCATTCTGAGCCTGGGGGATGGAGAATCTAAGGGGGAGGAGGCCTTAGAGGTCATTTAAAGCCCTCACAATGTACCTATCTGGGCTTATTCCATCCCATTCCTTTCAATGGTCCAGCCACCCTGGCCTGCTTACTACTCTTTATCACTTCCCATCTCAGGGCCTTTGCTCAGGCTGTCCCCCACTTTTGCAGAAGATACATACCCTCTTAGAACCCTTAGCCTCCTCCCTAATGCAGCCCAAGTGCCATCTCCTACATGGGGTCCCCCTGACCCCTTAGATGCTAGGCTTCCATTATCACTCCTACCAGCGATTACTATTTTTTTTATTTGTGAAATTGGCTTATGTGACAAACAACATAGGCTTTAATTTCTCCATCAGTCCAGTGCAGACCATGATCCTGTTTTAACTAATCCAACAAGCAATGGTTTAGTAGTTACTATGTGGGACAACTAGGTGGTACAACTTGGAGTCAGGGAGACCTGAATTTAAATTTGGCCTCAGACACTTACTGTCTGTGTGAACACGGGCAAGCCACTTAACCCTGTTTGCCTCAGTTCTTCATCTGTAAAATGGAGACACAATGGAGAAGGAAATGGCAAATGACTCCAGTATCTTTGCCAAGACAAAGAGTTAGAGAATGACTGAAAAGCAATGTGCCAAACACTGGAGACACAATGAAAAATAGTCCTGCCCTCAAGGAGCTTACATTCTGCCCTCTTCATGAGTCCTGCTCTGATTCCCCCCCCCACACACACACACAGGATCTCTTTCCTCTTCAAACCTGAATCTCTGCTCTGTATTTATTTCCCCTTTCCTTGTATCAGTTATCTGATGTCCCACATTTTATCAGGAGCTGTTGGAGAACTTGTGCATCTTTGTATCTCCAGCTGGAGGCACAATACCTTGAGTATAGTAAGAGCTTAATAAATGCTTGCTTGTTTCATTGATTTGAGAAATGACACTGAAAAAAAAAAGATGCATCCTAAGGACAATTGTGTCTTTCCAACTAATTTGCAACCAAAACATACATTCTATGTATTTTGTCTTCCCCAGTTAGACCAAGATCTCTTTGAGAACATGGAGTGTCTTACTTTTCTGTGTATAACCCCAGGATTTAGGACAGTGCTTTGCACATAGTGAATACTTAATCAATGCTTTTTCCTTCATTCATAGCTCCATTTCTAGTGTTTTACAGGTCACATTGTTCCTAAGAACAGTCCTGTGAGATATACTAATGTATGGTTGGTAGAGCTGTGAATTGGTTCAACCACTTTGGAAAGCAGTATGGAAAAAACTCACATTCTAACAGACAATATGTAAGCAACTGTGTGCACATAAACTAGCTACAGGCAGGTGGGAAGTATTTCAGGGGGAAGACATGAACAGGTTTGGCCTGAGAGGGATGGGAAAATTCCATAAGATGAATCTTTAAAAAAAATTTTTAATTGTATTTTTATATTCATTTCATTTTTTTATTGTTCATCTCTGTACTGACTTTTTTTTCATTTTATTAAAGCTTTTTATTTGCAAAACATATGCATGAGTAATTTTTCAACATTGACCCTTGCAAAGCTTTCTGTTACAAATTTTTCCCCCCTAGCCCTCACCCCTCCCCTACATGGCAGGAAGTCTACTACATGTTAATTATGTTAAAAAAAACTTGACAAATCGAATATATGTATACATATTTCCACATTTATCTTGCTGTGCAAGAAAAATCTGTCTACAAGAAAAAAATCTGAGAAGGGAAACATAATGCAAGCAAACATCAATAGAGAACATGAAAATGTTATGTTGTGGTCCACATTCATATCCCTCTCTCTGGGTGTATATGGCTTTCTTTATCACTGAACAATTGGAACTGGTTTGAGACATTTCATTGCTGAAGAGAGCCATGTCCATCAGAATTGATCATCATATAGTCTTGTTGTTGCTGTGTATAATGTTCTCCTGGTTCTGCTGATTTCACTCAGCATCAGTTCATGCAAGTCTCTCCAGGTCTCTCTGAAATTATCCTGTTGGTCGTTTCTTACAGAACAATAATATTCCATAACATTCATATACCATAATTTATTCAGCCATTCTCCAATTGATGGGCATCCATTCAGTTTCCAGTTTCTTGCCACCACAAAAAGGGCTGCCACAAACATTTTTGTACATGTGGGTCCCTTTCCTTCCTTTAAGTTAATCATATTTTATTTTCCAAATACATGTAGAGATAGTTTTCAACATTTATTTTTGAAAGATTTTGTGTTCCAATTTTTCCCCCCTCTCTCTTACCTCCTCCCTCCCCAAGATAGCAAGCAAGTTGACATAAGTTAAATCACACATTTAACTTGCACACTAATTCTTGAATCTAAGTCTTCTTGACTCCACGAGGCTACCTAGTTTTCCTCATTATCAGTCTTTTTTTTTTTTAATGCAATGACTGTTTTTTCCTGGAATTTCTTTTGTTTTGTTTTTTCTTCTTTGTTACACAATTCTAGGTTCTTTGGGAGAGGGAGGGATAAATATAGATGAATGAAAAACAAAAGAGCATTTTTTTAAAACAGCCAGTCAGGTCCATAGTGTTTTTCCGAATTTTATAAAAATGGAAAATCGCCTTCAGTCACTTGCCCTTCTCTGGGCCTCAGTTTCCCCTGAGGTTGGGAAGCTTCCTTCCCATTCTAACTCCTTAATACTGGCTTTTCCCTGAAAGGATGGCAGAGTTTGAATCATAAAGATGGCAGCTACATAAAAGACCTTTGTTCTGGACCTGAGTGTGTATTGGAGGGGGAGGATGGAGGAATGAAAGAAATCTGAAAGAAAGCACTTTGCCTTACCCAGCCCATGCCGTGACATGATCAATCAACTCTGAAAATTAATTATAATTCTACCTGGTAATCTCAACGATTCCCATTGATCCATTGATTCCTTAGTCCTGGCAGCTGTGGGCTCAGCAGGGCAAACCTAATCCCCATCCCACCCCACCCCACCCCCAGCTCCAAGGCCTTCTCTGGCCCAGCATGGACCTTACCTGGTTAAGGCTCATCTGCCTTGAAAGCTTTGAGTCCTAAAGGCCTGGAGACTTGGGTACTAGTTTCAGCTCTTCAGCTGACTCTGTGTGGGATGTTGGGTAAGTCATATGCCCTTTCCTAGAGCCAGGTTTCCTGCTCTATAAAATGGGAATTGGATAAGATGGTCTCTAAGGCACTTCTCAACTCTGACTTCCTATATTCTAGGGTCCCACCCAGCTCTGACATCCTGGGTTCTAAGGGCTCTCCCAGCTCCCACATTCTATGATCCTAATTTGATAAACCAATTTGTCCTTTTACTCAATCTTTCTCCTCCACTCATCTTAGTGTAGAGGAAAGTGAGAGTGATCTGGGCTGTAGAAAGCCCTCCCTGGCAGTGCAGCCCCATTTGTTTCTACAAAAACAAAAGGTCTTTGTTCATGGGCCATTCAATGGCCAGCCTCCTGAAAGTCAGAGATGTTCCTCCCCAATAGACTGGGCACTAGCAGGGTAAGCGGCCACTTACTTATTCTTCTCATTAGTGCTCTTTCCTCCTCCCTGGTAAAAGAGCACATATGTGAATGTTTTCAGGTGGATCATAGCTATAGAGCTGAGAAACCAGAAGCCATCTAGTCCATGCTGCTGAGTGGTGCAGGGAATAGAGGGCTAGACTCAGAATCAGGAAGATTTGAGTTCCAATACGGTCTCTGACATTTACTAGCTGTGTGACCTGAATAAGGGTCTTCTCTCAGGCCAGTTTCCTCATCTAAAAAATCTAAAAAAACAGCATCTACTTCACAGAGTTACTCTGAAGATCAAACAAGTTATTTATAAAGTGCTATATGATTACTAGCTATCACAATTATAGTACATCTTCCTCAGTTTGCAAATAAGGAAATTGAGACTAGGTCAAACAGGCAAGGAAGAATTTGAACTCAAGTCCTCAGACTCCAAGTTCAGAATTAAGGTATGGAATAAGATCCAGTGAGGCAGAGCCTCAGGAGGAAGATTCTCTGATCCTTAAAGAAAAAAAAATTCGAAAGAGCCCCAGTGTCTCCTCTCAAGTCTTTCTATGAGGAAACCATGATCCTTCTCCTTTGCTTCTAGGGAAGCTGCTTTCCTCCTAACCCCACAAATTCCTAGACCCCACCTCTTCTTTCTAGGCACAAAGCCCCATTTGTTGTTCAGTTGTGTCCAACTCTTTGGGACCCCATTTGGGGCTTTCTTGGCAAAGATACTGGAGTGGTTTGCCATTTCCTTCCCTAGTCCATTTTTACAAATAAGGAAACTGAGGCAAACAGGGGGAAGTGACTTCAACATCCTCATCTTCTTCCTGTTCTTTTCTAAAGCTTCCTGATTCCTTCAGAGACACTGAATGCAGCAGCACTGCATTCATAATCATGAGCCAAGGCTTTCTACTCCCCCCTGCTTGGTTCCCAAGTCTCACATCCCAGATTATTTCCTAGTTGTTTATCTCCTCACAACTGTGTCTTCTCAGCAACTACTAGTACAGATCAGAAGTATTCCTTTCTGTTCTGCCACTCTGAACATCACTAGAGGCAGGGAATACATTACCCCTCAGTCTAGGGGTCCTTCAAGGATGGTGGCCCCATCTTCCACTTTCTCCCCTTCTCCATACTCCATCCCCTCCTCCCAACCCCTCTCAGTCCAGGGAAGACACTCAATAGATCAATAGGTGGTGTCTGACTGGCTGTCACTCCAGAGGGATTTCACAGGATCTCTTCTCTGAGATTTGAAGGACCATTTCTTGGGGATTGTAAGGACTAAGAGATCAGGGAAATTGACAAGCATGGGAAGAAGGTTAAGAGAAAAAGCCATCATATGATGTTCCCACACTGTCCCTTTCCGTCCCAGAGCTGGCTGACCAGGGCCACCGGGGTTTGGCTTGGCACAAAAGGGAGTAGGGTGGAGAATTACTCTTTTCCTGTTGACTCACATTCTAGTCTTTTATCCCCCCCAACTGAATTATTCCCAGATTCAAATTTCTACCCCAAATCAATTTACGCTGAGACACAATGGGTCAGAGGGGAAAGCATCAGGAACTGATAAAAGAGAAGATTCTTACAATCATCCTCAGACTTTGCCTTTGATGTGAGTCAACTAAAGGGGCTGTTTCCATAGCCCCTAGTCCTCAAAGATGGCTATTGTCCTACATTTCCCATCCATAGAACAGACCCAAAGATGTGCCCTACTGGCAATATAGCCTGATGGGCACAGTGTGTTTGGAGAAGGAGTTGACACTGTAAGATCATGGTGGAAGCAAATCTCAGCAGGAGAGATGGGAACCAGGAGATTCACTAGTCAAAGGGGTCCGACAGACACAAAATCAAGGTCAAGCAGTTCATAGAAGAATGTATGGTTTAAAGGATGGAGCTTAGTTAAGGTTAAAATGG
>JAJPUD010004331.1:158180-171070 GCA_023553655.1 Myrmecobius fasciatus
GAGAGAGAGAGAGAGAGAGAGAGAGAGAGAGAGAGAGAGAGAGAGAGGAGAGAGAGAGAGAGAGAGGGAGAGTATAGGCGATCCCTCTTCTACACTGGATATAATCTGACTCCTAGTTGGGTTCCTTTTTCCTTTAAAATTGGCCAGGCGAGCCTCCCTTGGGCCTCGAGTCTCTGAGACTGAAGCTTAGAGAACAAGTGACACTGAGCTAATCCTTCCAGATCCAGTGCCCTGCTCCCACATTCCCCTCTACGCCCCGCTTGCCCCGAAACTCGGAAAACTAGGATGAGAAATAACCGAGACAAAGACAGGAAGATGCAGGAAAGGAAGGAAGACAGAAGAAAGAACGCAGAGAAATAGAAATAGAGACATAAAGAGACACTAAAAAGCAGACCGGAAAAGACAGAAACCTTCCGAGGTAAAGGCAGAAAAATAGACGAACGGACAGAAAAAGAAAAAGTGGGGAGCCGCACACTGAAAGCCCCAGAGCAGACAAAAGACGAAAATAAGAAAGAGGGGAGGGAGAGAAGGGGAGGGAAAGGAAGAGAAAAGGAAGAGAAAGGAGGGGGAAAGAAGGAAAGGAAAGAAAAGGGAAGGGATGAGAGGAATCGAGGCTTTTTCCTGAAGGCTGGCTGAAGTGGGTACATGCCACCCACACAGCCTGCTGGGGCTGGTAGAGGTGAGCTGTTGAAGACTTTCCCCCGCCCTCCCTTAGGCCCTTCAGCGACACCACTGGAGGAAGAGGTGGGGATTCGAAAGGGCAAAAGGCCAAATCCCGAGATTGGCCCCGAGGGCCGCACGGGTTTCTGGTCCTCAATCCCAGAGAGTTGGGCGTGAAGCGATCCAGGCTCCTTCCGGAAGGTGAGCGGGGAGAGCAGATGGAGTTCCTTGGAGAGGGTCGAGATAGGGGCGGAACCAGTTCTGGAGGGCGCAGGCCTCTTGTTCTAGTCTTCCTGGGCTGTGTCGCCGATGGCTTGGGGCGGTGGGGGGGGGGCGGAAGAAAAAAGAAAAAAAACCCAGCTTCATTCCCTTCCATATTTGCCTACTAGCACCAGCACCACCAACACACACACACACCCTTAAGTAAGCCTGGGAGCCTCGCACTGGCGGAGAAACACTAGCAGGGAAGGCTTGTAAGCCTTCGGCTTCCTAAGGGGGAAAAAAAAAAGGAAGCAAGAATACTCCTCATCCTTTGGGGAGTTAATGCACCCACTTCCCCCCAGCCCAGATCAAGCCATTCAAGCTCCCAAGCTTCCTCGATTATTTGTAGCAATATCGATAATGTAGTTTAAAGATGCTGGGCTCTAGCGGTTGCTGCTGTTGTTTTGATTTGGCTGTGCCCATTTCTTTGCCTAAATCACCCTGCGGATGAATTCTGGTTGTGCAGAATCCCAGGACGGCAGCGTCAAGTGTGGACAAAGCGTTTCCCAACTAATCCCGGCAGATTTAAGAAGAAGGAGCCCAGCATTCTAAACACCCCCCGCCCAGTTACCCCTGACACCATCTCCCTGGGTAACCTTGAACAAATTATTTTTTTTTTCCTTCTGGGTTTTAGGATGTTTGCTGAAATGGGAATAATAACTAGCCTTTAGATAGCGTTTTAAGGTTTGCGAAGTGCTTTGCATAGGTTAACTCATTTGATAGCTCTAATCTCTAAAAGTTGTAAGAAGCAATGGAACAAGATAATAAGAAAGCGCTTTAGAAATGGTAAAATTTGGTAACAGATGTGAATGTCGGGGCTGGCACATTTGCAAGTGATAAAAGCCCCATGTTTGGAAATGTAGAGAGGATTCTTTTTCCACCGAAAGTACATCATAGAATAATGTAATATGCACCCATCCCCCACCCTCATTGGGTTATAGTCATAGATCGTCCAAGTCGGGGAGGGTTTATAAAGAATGGTAGAGTTGAGATGTCTCAACTCACAGAGTGTCCAAGTTCGAGGGGAGCATTGGAACTATTTCGGCTCCTTCATTTCACAAATGGAGAAACTATGGCCAAATTCACTCACTGAGTTAGTTGTAGACCCTGAGCTAGAAGATTCTTCTCTATCCTGCACTCCCCACTCCACCTCACCACTTATGGGGAGTATCTCCACCACCACCCCGCCCCCGCCCTTCCCATCCACGCGAACTTCCTCGGTAACCCGGTCCCTCTGCAGATCCGGTCCAGCACAGACTAGGGGCCTCCTTTCCGTGATTACATTTAAAACAGTAATTATATGGAAAGTGGAATTGGTTTGGGGTGGGGGGGAGGGCTCCTTCAGGCCGCAAAATCGATAAATTCGAATTACTATCTCTAATTCATCACCGTCACGCGGATCGATCGTGCTCGGCCCGCTTCAAATATTGTCGGAATTGCAGCTCCGGACTCAAACTATTTTTGTAACTGATCAAAATCTAAAATATAAAAAACAAAATCCGTGACGGAGAGAGCAGAAGGGAAAGCCGCTCGGGGCCCAACCTCTGGGGAAGCTTGAAGCAACGCGTTTGGGAGCCCGTGTGCGGTCCACAGCTACGCCACGGGAGTCAGATTGAGCTCTGAGCTGGGGGTGAGGCAAGCAGAAGCCAGGTCTACCAAAGACCGAAACATTTTGGATTCGGCGATGGGAAAAAATAATTTTCAAACTGACTGGGGAAACAGAAACAAAACCTCTTGCTTTCCAACTCCATTCTCTCGTCGAATCCATCCACACATGCATTAATTATTATATTATGTAGCCGGACTAGTCAATAAGAGTATATCATATATCAAATTATATCCTATTTACTTGTGTCTGGCACTTTACAGATCACGAAGCTGTTTGTTTGATTTTTTTTTTTTTTAATCCATTGAATGAGTCGCACAAACAGCCCTGTGAGGGAAGAAGAATAATGGATTATTATCCCATTTGACAGTTTAGGAAACTGAGATTCAGAGGATCCTGACTCCCAGGTTAGGATTTCCTTCCCCTGTCTCACAAAATTATTCGATTCTAATTTTATTATAGATAATATGTGTGGGCGAGAGTTAACTTGTATTTTCCTAGAGGCACCAATTTTGAGAACAGAATCAGGGAGTCCCTTCCCCGAGCTTCGGTTTCTTTAACATAAAGCTGTGGACATAAAAGTGGGGGTTTTAAAGGGGGTAGCAGGCGGGTGGAGGAGGAGTAGGGGGTATTAGTGAGGCGAAAGTTGAAATATAATGGAGGGAAGAGGAAAGAGATTGAAAGGCAAAATGGAAGGGCATAGATAAAGAAGACAGACAGACAAAGACAGGCACACAGACGGACATAATGGAAGAGAGTCGCACTGACAAAAAGAAAAATGTAATCCTGAGTTATAGAATGGAGACAAATTTAGACCGAAAAGCAAAAGCGAGAGAGAAAAGGTTACAGAGTCAGTCAGTAGTTAAAATGTGCGTTTTCCCTATCGAAATGTTCATTTGGTCCGGTTCCCTCATTTGTTTCTGGGATTTAGCCCTGTCACTGGTCCAAGATGCCCTTGGCCCTCATTTTTTCCCATAAATCTCTGGGCTTTCCTTAGTTGGGCAGGGTACAGAAGCTGCATTACTTCACTCCTGCCCCAAGCAGGTTGTAAGGTTTCGGCTACCACAAGTACTTCCTTCATTTCTCTCTGTCTGTCTTCTGCTGTGGTTCTTTCCTTTCTTTCTTGGTCCCTCCCTCTCTTTCCTCTCACCTTCCTTCCTTTTTCCTTTTATTCCTTCCCCCTTTCATTCCTTCGTTCCTTTCCTCTTCCCTTTCTTTCATCTTCCTTCCCCACAGTCCCATCTCTGCCTGATGTAGCCAGGATAGTCCACCTACCCCGCCTTTGCCACCCTGGCTTAGGGCTGAAGAGGGAGGAGAATCTGAAAATGCTGGAGTGAATCAGTAAATACATATAAAACACTGTTCTGTGAACACAAAGCGTTTTAGATGCACTCCCCTCCCCCTAACCTACATCCATTTACACTACACTTAACTATGTATACACATAGTATGAACCCCATGATTTGGATGTGAAAATCACACACACGCACACACACACACACAATATGACAACACACAGAACTACATAGATACACATCCAATTTTAGATGCAATATACAAACACAAAGGCTATACACCCTACAAAGGCACGTCCACTCTATGGATCACAAATACAACATATGCACACCTAATTTTAGGTGAATTGTTCTTCATCCAGGCAAAGGAAACAACTTTGGAAGCCCATAGCTTCTGCACAACTCCACTGGCCCCTTAGGCAGATGTATGCCCCACCCACTCTGAAGACATCACTAACTTTACACAAACTCAAACCCTCAACATAGATATAAACACAGGCTTAAATAAGTTAGACAGAAATCTTTCCATAAAACCTGTCCAAAGACATGAAGACCTCTCAAGAAACCTCAGTTTATTATTTTTTTTAAATGGATATAACTAAAATGAGACTGAATTTCACAAAGATATAGATTATCCCCTACTTAAGAGTTAGAGTAGATGGCATTGTCGTACAATGAGTGTAAGATTTTTTGGGGAAAGGAGAGGGATTTAATTTCTGTCTTTACACTCTAGTCTGTGGTATACTAAAAAGCATACCGGGCTTTGGATGCCGGGAGAGTGGCTATATGTTTGACCATTGTCCCTCATGGTCCCATTTGGATCTAAGTTACTTCCTACTTTCTGAGCCTGAATTTTCTCCTTTTTAAAGTGAATATAATCATTGTTACATGATTGGCCTCGAAGAACTATAGGGGAAGAGTTTTGTCGATCTAAAGTGTCATGAAATAGGCTAACTCCCATTTGGATGACAGTGAAGATCCAAGTGATACATTTGAAGTCAGAGGTTGGGGAGGTATTATTCTGTCTCTGAGCCTTGCTACCCAAGTTGCTTCACCTCTCTGGGCTTTCTTCTTTCTCCTCATTAAATGAGGGGATTGGACTAGATCACCCCATCTTCCAGCTCAGATTTTATGATGTATAAGATCTCTAGCTCAACATTCTCCATTCTAGCTAGCGAATCAGTACGTTAGTTCATGGTAATAGTGCAAAACTATGAGTATGTGGCATGACAGTGAGGGTGTGTACCCTTTGTGTTCAGGAGGCCAGGTGGAAGACAGGGAATTGGGGGGCTTCTGCTCAGAGTGCTGGGAAATTGGGGCTGCCAGAACTGGAGTCTGGGCAGTCTGTGTCATTGGTGAGCGTAGCAGCAGCTGCGCAGTGTTCCTGAACTGATCTGGAGCTGGTTTGAACTGAATCTGTATCGATCCCCCTCTTTGCTTTGCCTTCCCTGCTGCTCAAACTATTCTTCCCCTTTCCTAGCCCTCCTCCCCCCACCCAAATCATCCCTCTCCTCACCTCTTCATTCAACCCTAGACTAGGAGCAATCCTGGCTGCCTTCCTGCCAGAAGAAGAATTGGGGAGCCTGGGATTCCTGTCCAAAGCCTCTCTACTATACAGTTGGGAGTCGTTATGAATCCCACTCCTCCCCTCCAGTCACCTTAAAGAAAGTGGTGACCTTTGCCCAATGGGTGGGGAGAGGAAACCTGTCCGTCTAGGGTGGTTCTGGCCTGGCTAAGAATCTCCCAGGTACCACCAAAATGCCTGAGAGAAGTATAAGCCTGGACCTGAAACTGGGGTTAGAAAATAATATCTCCTGGTCCACCACAGACCCTGGGAACCCTGCTATGTAACCATAGCTAGATATTTTCACAGAATCTAAAATGTCAGAGTTGGAAGGAATCTTAGAACGCAGAACTCCAAATGCTAGAGCTGAAAGAGACTTTAAAAGTGAAGCTACCCACCAAAAACTTCATTTTACCGAGGAGAAAAATGGAGGGTCAGGCCCAAAGTCATGGAACTGCCTCAGGGGGTCTTTTTGTTTCCTCCTCTTGATAAACCAGAGAATTAGATGAGAAGATCTCAGAAAGTTCTTCTAGAGCTCCTAATTTTACATAAACATAACTCATAATACCAGTTTCACTGGTATTTACATAGCACTAAGGTGCTCAACATATGTTCTACTTTTCCAAATCTTAGTTGCCTGGGCCAAGTTAATTGGCTTGCCTAAAGTTACATAGCCAACATTTGTCAGAGGCAAGATTTGTACACAAATATTCCTTTCCTTTCTCTTAGGCCCGCTTTCTACCCACAATTTCAGGCTGCTTTTCATCTAAACGATAACTCCTGTCAAACGTTAAATTATAAACAGCACTAACTAAAAGAGAGACAGAGACAGAGAGATCTGCGGACATTCACATAGCCCCGAAATCACAAACACAAAGAGAGACAGAGACAGACAGACAGAGACAGAGATAGAAAGAGAGAGACAGAGACAGAGATTGAGAAACCGAGAGACAGAGACAGAGACAGAGAGACAAAGAAAGAGAGAGACAAAGACAAAGAGACAGAGACAAAGAGACAGAGACAGAGAGAACAATTGCTCCCGCCTCAAGTCTGAAAACTCAGGCAACCGGCACTTCAGGTTCCCCGCGGCCACAACAAGGGCTGGTGCCTCTTTAGGCCGCAAAGGAGCTTTATAGAAATACCACCGAAGCCTCCTATATCCCTCGAGGGTCAATCCCATCCCCGAAACCTAACCGACAGACCGACAGACAGACCACACGCCGTAAACCCAAGGATATAGCCCTCTGTGTGGAGCGTCTCCAAGGCCCACGCCCAGGCACACTCAGCCTAGTCTAACCTGCTGCAGCCATTACGCACCGGATTTGGACAGCAGGACCCGGCCTTGCGTGCTTGTAGAGGCTGTAGATAACCCCAGGGAATCCTCCAGCCCGGGATGTGGTTAAGAAAGTGTCCTCCCCCAAACCAGAACTAGAACAGAGTTGGGCGTAATGGATACAAGCCTGGAGTAGGGAAGTGGGCGGACGTTCGCGGAACTCTGAAAGCTCGCCCAGTTCCCGGCACACAGAGGTCGGGCCCTGCACGTGGGGCGAGGAGGGGGGCGGAATTACTGCCCCTTTCTTCGTCCGATGTGGAATAGGAAGCCTCCACCAGGCCTGGCTCAATGGATCCTCCGGAGGAGAGAATCTCACGTCCTTGAGAGCCCAATTCGACTCTCACAGTGGCCCCCAGGCTGCGCTACTTCCTTTAATCGGAAAGCTTAAAGCTATGAGCCCACTTGGGTACTAGGGTAGCGGGACATGCTGCCCACCCCGATCTGCCGTTCTCGAGTCGTTTTAGAACTGACAGAGAATCCAGGGATCATTTTGCCAACACTCTGATTGTACAGATTTGGGAAACCAGAAAAATTTATCCAAGGTGACTCAGAGGGAGAGCCAGGATTCAAAGCCAGCCTACTGACTCCAAACTCCACCTCTATTTTCACTATCTGACCTGTCCGTTTCCAGAATTATTTCTGATTTCTTAATGCGGGGTTCTTAGCCTTTTTTTGTGTTCTGGATCCCGTTGGCAGTCAGTCTGATGAGCCAGAATCATGTTAATTGCATGGAATAAATACAGAGGATCACAAAGGAAATCAATTATGTTGAAACACATTTATAATTTTAAAAAACAAAAAACACCACCAAGCTATTGAACTCCAGTTAGAAACCCCAGCTTCTATCATATTGCTGAAGGTTGGCGGGTGTGGTAGGGGGGGTTACTAAGCGAATTCGCTGAATGGCTTCATTTCTGACTCCAGGGATACAAGATAAAGAACGCCTTCTGGTGGCAGGGCATCTGCTTGTGGACTTTTCGGGCCTGGGGAGGGGAGATTTGCTTATATCTGAGGGGTAGCATTACTCAGGGTGGTCCCTCGGATCAGATATAAACACACACATACATAGTATATATGACATTACCCGTGATGCTATGGGGCGGCAATAGGGAGCGGGGAAGTATGTGTTCACGTCCTAATAAACAGATGTAAGATCCTTCTTCGCTCCCTCCCCTCCTCTTCCCCCTTTTCCCTCCTCTTCTTTCTCTCCCTCCTATTCCCCTCCTTTCCATCTTCCCCCTCACAACTGTGTCTCTCTCTGTTTTTGTCTGTCCCTATCTCTGTATGTATGTACATATACACATGTTTATACATATATAAAATGATTCTTCTATTTCTATTGGCCCTTAAAAGTCTACAAAGAACTTTCCTACAATAATGCCCTGGGGGAGGCAGTGTAGCTGCCTGCCTTTCCATTTTACATTTGGGGAAACTGAGAGTCGGAGAAAGGAAATGGCTTGCCCCAGGGCCCCAGAATTAGTGACAGAGCTGGGAGTAGAGATTTACATTTCCTTTGTCCCAGTGTAAGGCTTTCTCCAATGCACCTGCTGGATTCTACCGGGGGCGGGGGAAGAGAGAAGGGAAGCTCGCTTCGTTGGATCCGTTATCTACTCGCTGTTCTTAGTTGGAGTTTCTGTCAGCAATTCAGATGCAACTTACCCACGATCTTCCATCCTGAACTATTTATCCTCCACCATTAATCCTCCGCCGATTCCACCGAACGTGCTAATAGTATTACTCGCATAATGTTAAAAGAGAAAGTATACAATGTATGCGTGTACATATATGCATAAATATTTCTTCTGATTTCATCCCTGTGGTTCCCCCTTTCCTGCGTACTTCGCTGGCATTCCCTATAAACTGTGATCCAGATTGCTGAGATTGGAAGTGTATCACCTTCACCTTTTCGACAAGACAGGCATTGAGCCCCTCTAAAACGAACTAGGCTGGTTCTCAGAGGACAGATATGGCATCCGTACTCAGGCAAGTACTTGAAGTTTTTCCAGCTGGATCAGGATTGAGTTCAGCTGGCGGAGATATCGACACTAGGTGCCATGCCAAGATGATTGTTAGTCTTTGGAGATGGACTCCAATGAAGGATGTATGTGTAATTTCCTTCTATATCTTAGGTTGGTTCCACGGCAGAGGGAGGGGGCTCAATTCTTTGTTCTGTGCTAAGGGAGCCCAAGCTTTGGCACATCTTGCCCGGGTGGAAATGCTTGAAGCTCTGTCCTGCCCATCACAATCTGTCTTCATTGGAAGAATAAAACTAAATGTGAAAAAGAGGCTCATCTTTGGAAGGTGGACACAGTAATTCCAGAAGACTGTTAAGGTACAGGGACATGAAGTACAAAAGGGTATATTCTTTCAAAGTACTGGCATACAAATATGCACTCATATACCCTGTTGTGAGCATCAGTTATACACATATGCCTTTCCTTCCCATCCCATCCTATTGTATCCTACCAGAATTACTATATAGTGTACACAATAGATCTATTACATACTTATTCAAAAATTATTTATTAAGTACTTACTGTTTGCAGAGTTTTTTTTTGTTTTTTGTTTTTGTTTTGTTTTTTTCTTGGCATTCTAAGACATACAAAGTTTAGATAAGTTAGGTCCTTGCTCTCAAGGAGCTCAAAGTGCAGGGGTGGGGCAAGAATAAGGCATACATAAAAATGTACCATGCTATATAATTACCCCTTCGCAAGATAGAAGAGAGTGACAAAGGGGCAGCTGTTCTGTATGTAGATTTATGTAAAAATTGTAACTCTCACTACTCGCCAGGTGTGATAACTGAAACAAGGCAATCGTCTTTTTTTTTAAACTCAGTTTTCTCATTTGTAAAAATGGGAGCACAGGATTTGATGATCTTTAATATCCATTTCTGACTTATTGTGATTAGCCCTGGGCTCCTTCAGTACGGTCTGCCCTATAGCTGAAAGATCTGAATGAACTCACATCTGCACCATGGGACTTCACTGTCTATCCCTTGTTATTTTCAAAGGTCTCAGGCTTTACATTTCACCTGGGAGTCCCCAGAGATAAAATCTGAGAGGCGCTAACTACAGCTCAAGCCCCATTCCAACGCATGACAAAATCATAGAATCTACAGTTGAAAGGAAAATTAGAGATCTTCTAGCATTCCCTCACTTTATGGGATTGGGCAGGAAAATTGAAATTCAGAGATGTGAATCAATGTGTCCAAGGTCACACAGCTAGTTAGCAAAAAGAGCTGGAATTTGAATTGAAGTGCCTAGTTTCCAGTTGCAGGAGGTATTACAGTGCAATGCAAGTATCTCTGGTTTATAAACCAGGTTTACACTTCATGTATAATTGAATTTAGTTTTCCATCATGACTTCCTAAAATAGAAGGCTTACCAGAGAGAAAACTGGTCTGGGTTCCAGTTCAGATTCTGTAATTGTCTTATTGTGTAATTTAGAGTTGCTTTCTCTCTGGGGTCTCAGTTTCTCCATCTTTAAAAAAGAAAAAGAAAAAAAAGGAAAAAATAATCTCTGCCCTTTCTCATTTTCAAGTGCACTCAGAGTTAACCAGAGGATGTCAGATCTGAAAGACATGTTAGAATATCTTTTAAATTTGGTAGGGCCCTAAACACACAAAACATAGGATGTTTAGATCTGGGAAAGCTCTTAGGATTCAAAATGTTAGAACTGGGAGGACCCTTATAACAGAAGATGGTAGAGTTCAAAGGATTCTTTGGATATAGGACATCAGAGCTGGGACAGTTTTTAGAACCTAGACTGTCAGAGTTCGTAGGACCTTTAGAACACAGAATGGCAAAGCTGGGAGAATCCTTAGGACCCAGACTGTCAGAGCTAGGAGAACCCTTAGAAGACAGAATGGCAGAGCTGAGAAGGTCTTTAAAATAGAGAAAGTTAAAATTAAGAGCATCCTGTGATGTTTCCATAATCTAAAACTATCTCCTCTCTCTTTCTCATTTTGCAAATTGAACAATTAAGCCTCAGAAAAAAATGAAAAGACTTGACCACACTGGTGAATTGCAGGTACAAGATTAGGCTGGATGAAAAAAATAACTCTTTAGGATTTGAAAAGTCTCTGCAATCTAAATATTCTTACCTGGGGTACTAAGAGTTTAAATGGTGGGGCAGCTAGATGGTGCAGTGGATAGAGCACCAGCCCTGAAGTCAGGAAGAACTGAGTTCAAATATGATCTCAGACACTTAACACTTCCTAGCTGTGTGACCCTGGGCAAGTCACTTAACCCCAATTGCCTCAGGAAAAAAAAAATTAAGTGGCTTAGCAGCTAGGCTTGAACCCAGGTCTTGCTGACTATAACAGCAGCTTTTTATCCTTTATCACTGCCTTTCAAAAAGTCCTATGCAAGAGGTTATGATTTTCTGAGATATGACACAGTTGTGAAGAAAGGAAGTGTGTTGTATCATTTTCCCCAAAGCTTAGGGGTTAAATCATTAGGCTTGGCATCCTGACTGGGGAGGAAGCAACCAAGCTGAAGTTAAGAAAGCATTGCTCTTCCCCCAAAAGCAGGAGATCTTGGCTTCTTAGGAAGAGAGGTTGTGTAGATACGGGGATGTCTTGAGTTCCTGCTGGTCTCCTGCCCCAGCGCTGAGGAGTGGGGGGAAGAAGAGGATGGTAAATAGTCTGGAAGGTCAGTAGGAAGCAGCATTGCCTACTCCCAAAGAAGGGGAGCAGGGCCTCCCACTGCCCTTAACTGAATATGTCTGTGGGACTGGCTATATCTTTGTGTGTTTCTACCCCATAAGTCTCTCTGTGTGTCCATTGTCATAGAATGTCAGAGCTGAGGGAGTCTTTGATGTTTTCATGTTTTTAGCTCTGCCATTATATATTCTAAAGATCCTCCCAAGTCTGACAATCTGGGTTCTAGGGGCCTTCCCAGCTGTGACATCCTGTATTCTAAAGGCTCTCCCACCTCTGATGTTCTGTCATAAGGACACTTCCAACTCTACCATTCTCTGTTCTAAGTTTCAAGACTATCTTATCTGACCCTCCCTATATAGTAATAGGATTTTATATTTAGAACTAGAATAGAATTTTGGAGGTCAAGTCCAACTCCCAAATATTACAGATGAGGAACCTGAAGCACCTGTCATTGGGTGTCCAGTATCCTTGTGGGTATTGGAGTGTATTGGAGTTTTTTTTTCCTATGTGTCTCAGTATGGATGTATTTCTGATGATATCAGTATCTATGTGTGCCAGGAATGCCTCAGTTTCCTCCTTCTACCATAGTTCTTCCATGTCAGAGGTGAGAACCAGAGCCAAGAACTGCTGTCACTGAGGAAGAAGGAGAGGTTGAGCAGTGAGTCCCAGCTGAAGTAGGTCTTTCCCTCTTGTTATTCTTTTCCCCACTACACCTTACACTTCTTCCACTACATGCACAGAAGGCACACGTATACACATGTACAACTACACAAACAAATCACAGGCACATCAAAAGCCTTGACACAGTATTCTGAGAAACACATTGCGCACAAAATGTGACTGTACAGATCTATTTAAACACAGCCATAGAAATAAACACAAATCCAGATACACACACAACACAACACAACATAGAACACATCTCTGTATAATACAGTCCCTAGAGACCCATAGACTATTTTATTTTTGCACAAATATCCATGTATAAGTATAAAGGCCCCCACAGAAACCCTTCTCAGTGCATGCATGTCCACATGTGGGATATACATATACATCTACACAGATATATCTGCAGAGAGATATTTTCTGAACAGAATCCATATCCTCTCTTTACAAAGACTTGGAAACACGTTTGCACAAATCCACAGACACATGATTCATATGTACATGGCCCATCTACGGGGGCAAGTTTTCACACAGCTCTTTTAAACAAAAATTTTCTTTGCAGACATATACCCTTGTGGACCTTACAAGAGACACATGGGGGCATCTGGACACACGTTCACAATCCTGTAGCATAGAGCTGCCCCCTCCCACCCTTTCCATCTTCTTCCCCTAGCCCGGGTTGTGGGATTGCTGGAGCAGACGGGAGAAGAAAGGGCTCGGAGAAGGGATAGCCAGCATGGTCACAGCCTGAAACCTCAGCTTGGGGCTATTGTTCTGGTCCTTAGAGAGGCAGACCGAGTGAGTGAGTGAGCGAGAGTGTGTGTGTGTGTGTGTGTGTGTGT
>JAJPUD010004331.1:182768-200166 GCA_023553655.1 Myrmecobius fasciatus
TGTCTTTCTTTCTGTCCCCAACACTTAACATAATATCTGGCACATAATAAGTAATTAATAAATGGTTGTTGACTGATCATGGTCATCATCTCTAGAAGTTTTAACATTCCTGATCCCAAGAATTCCTCAATTCTATTTGTCCTTCTCGATTCACTGTGCAACCCTGAGCAACCATTTCCTTTCTCTGGGCCTCAGTTTCCCCAAATACAGAATGAGGGAGATAGACTAAATGGAGCCCTTCCAGCTTCATGATTCTATGATTGACCTGGATTATCCAGAGCCCTACAGGGTAGGGAATCACTCGGAAGTAGGGCTGTGGTTGGGAGAAAACTCCCACATATGCCAGTGCCAGATGATTTCCAATTGGCTTTTACTTCTATATTCATATCTTTTGGGTACACAACAAACACATGCATAATGTGCACAACACATAGAGTGCACAGGTGTGGTACATAGATGATGTCACTAATACATCAGTCACATGTACAGGTATCAAATATACCTGCTCCTGGGTACACACAATAAACACATGCACAATGTGCACAACACAGAGAGAGCACAGGTGTGGTACATAGATGATGTCACTAGTACATTAGTCACATGTACAGGTATCAAGTATACAAGCTCCTGGGTACACACAATAAAAACATGCATAATGTGCACAACTCATGGTGCATGTATGATATCATATAATACACACCTATTAGTCACATGTACAGATATCAAGTATACACATACCCCCAATGTGCAACATATACAGTACACACACACACACACACACACACACACACACACACACACACAAACTGTATCTGCAGAATCCAGCCTGGAGCCAAAGTTGCCCCTGACTGTTCCAATGCAATCGACAGCCCTCTAGATCAATGAGGAGCTGAGCTGAGTTGAGCTGCTCCTCTCCTCCCCCAGCCCCTAGGGGCCCCTCCTCAGCCTTGCCTTGGGGGAGGGGAGAGAGGAGAGAGGAACAGCGGGTAAGCTGGGTCTGCCTTGATTGGGAGGGGAAGGCACCTCTGTGGATGGAAGAAGCCTTTTCTCTCCACAGCCCATGGCTAAAGAGGGCAGGAGCCTGGCAGTTCTGACATGCTATCCTGTATGCCCAAAGGCACTTTCCACTCTCCTACCCAGGTTCTGCCTCTCAGCTCCAGAGGTATCCAAGGTCATCCAGTCCAATCTCATCATTTTAAAGGTGAGGAAAAGACGGCTTAGTGACTAATCCAAGCTCACATGGGTAATGACAAAGCTCAGATTTTGGTGGGGAAATGAGTCTTCTAACCACAAATCCCGAATCCTTTTCATTGCCCATCCTGGCCTTCCATGTTTTATGTTCTGAGGTTCGTCCTAGAACTGCTTTTGTCAGTTCTAATCTTATGTTCTGATGTCCCTCCCAGCCCTGATTTTGTGTTCTAGATCCCTCTCAGCCTGATTTTGTGTTCCAGGTCCTTCCCAGTCCTCATTTTGTGTTCCAGGTCTTTCTCAGTCCTGATTTTACGGTCTGATAGATCCTCCCCAGCTCTAATTTTGTGTTCCAGGTCCTTCTTATCCCTAATCTGTGTTTCACATTCCTCCCATTTCTGATGTTGTGGTCTGAGATTCCTCCTAGCCCTGACTTAGTGTTCTAGAAATCTCCTACTTCTGGTCTTATAGTCTGAGGTTCCTCCTAACCTTGATTTGTGTTTTAAGTCCCCTTAGCCCTGATCTTATGCTCTAGTTCCTTCCCAGCTCTGATATTATGTTCTAGATTCCCTCCTAGAAATTATCTTATGTTCTAGGTCCCGCATAGCCCTGAATCTGTGTTCTAGGTCTCTCCCAGCTCTGATTGTGTTCTAGGTTTTCTCCAGCCCTGATCTTGTGTTAACTCTGATCTTGTGTTCCAGATCCCTCCTAGTCTTAAACGTGTGTTCTAGCCTCCTTAGCCCTTATCTTGTGTTCTAGCTCTCTCCAAGTTCTGATTTTATGTTCTAGATCCCTCCTAGTTCTGATCTTTTGTTCCAAGTCCCTCCTATCCCTGAACTTGTATTCTGAGATTCCTCTCAGTTCTGATCTTGTGTTCCTGGTCCCTTCCAGCCCTGATCTTATATTCTGAAATCCTTCTCAGTTCTGACCATTTATACTCTAATATACATTCATTTCTGAATTTCCACGTTTTATGTTTTAAGAGGGACAGGGAAGGGAATGAACATTTATATAGTGTCTATTACATGTCAGGCACAATGCTAAGTACTTTACAAATATTATCTCATTTGATCCTCACAACAAGTCTTTGAAGTAGGTTATTATCTTCATTTAGAGTTAAGAAAACTGAAGTCAGCAGAGGCTAATGGCCAGAATTATGCTGCCAGGAAGTGTCTGAGGCCAGACATGAACTCACATCTTCCTGATACCAACGCAGATGTTCTGTGTTCTATCTTCTATGTTCAAAGGTCTTTTCCAGTTCTAATGTTTGTATTCTGTATTCTAAGGTATCTTTCCCTGCTCTAATTGTCATTGTTTGTCCTTCGCTCTTCATTTTTTTTTCACTGAGGCAATTGGGGTTAAGTGACTTGCCCAAAGTGACACAGCCAAGAAATGTTGTGTCTGAGGCCAGATTTGAATTCAGGTCCTCCTGATTTCAGGGCTGATGCCCCATCCACTATACTAACTAGCTGCCCTATTCACTCTTCATTTTTGAAGAGGATCATGACATCAGGGAGGTTATCCAGTGACCTGAATTTAAGTGAGGGAGAGCTGTACAAAGTCATCTGCCTTACTTTCTCCTCTGGAATTATCTGAATCCAGTGGACAGATACAGACCAAGATGATTTGAGATGCCCCCCCAAAAAAACATTCTGTGTTCTAAGGCCCCTTACAGATGTGATTTTCTATGTCCTAAGGAACAGAATTTCCATGTTTTGTATTCCAAGGTTCCTCCCAGCATAGACTTTCTGTGTTCTTTGCCTTAAAGTCCTTTCCAGCTCCTGCATTCTGTGTTATATAGTCTAATGAACCTCCCAGATCTGGCATTCCATGTTCTAAGGGCCATCCTGGCTCTGACTTCGTTTGTTTTAAGGATCCTCCTAGCTTTGACATTCTTGGTTCTAAAAACTTTCTCTGTTCTAACATCCTGTGTTCTAAGAGCACTCCCAGCCCTGACAGCCTCTCAGTCTATGAATACACAGTGCAAATACCCCCTCTAGTGGCCAGCAGTTCAGAACTGGGAGAGGAGGGTTTAGACCAAAAAAAATCTCTTCAGGGAAAGGGAAGACAAGGGCAGGAGGCCAGTGTTGGCATGGTTGTCTCAGAATTGCCTTTTCCTACCATTTTTAACCACAAGGCCCTGGAGGATCCAGGGAGTTTGGGCCTAGTCGTAATTCTTCCCTGCCTCCCCCCATGTCATCCCTAGGAATGGTACCCACAGCTCCCTGGGCCGGCTCCTAGCAGATATTGAGTGTATTGATTCCCCCTTTTGACCTAAACACATCAAGGGGAGGCTAAAGCCCTTGACATCTGAACCAGTTAACTACCAACTGCCACATTCAATCAGGGGGAAGGTCCTGGTACCTGGCTGGACTGCTGTCCTGCTAGGAGGGAGGGAGGGAAGGAGATACTACCTCATCAAATCATGGACTCTCAGAATAAGAAGTGACCTCGGAAGCCATCTAGTTCAACCTCTCATATTGTGCTCCTGCCCTTCATGCCCTCCCTGACAGGGGAAGAGCTGGGTTGTGTTTGAATACTTCCAGTGACAGGCAACTCACTATCTCCAGAGCAAGAATTCTTAAGCTCGTGGGTAATGAGTCAACTCTGGCAGCTTAGTGGGATAATATTTTTAAATGTATAAAACAATAAGATTACAATGTAAACAAATTTAATTGAAACATTTCTCAAAATGGGTTCTTAAAAATACAAGTTCATAGGTTATCAGTTTGTGTTCTCAGATCTGAACTAAAGTCTCCCTCAAAATTTTCCTGCTCCCCACTTCTGCCCTTGCATTACCCTAAGTTCTGCCCTTTGGGGTGAAGCAAAAGAATTTTAGACCCTCTACCTCATAGAAGCTCTTGAGAGACAAAGAAAGAGACCAGGACAGAGAAACAGGAAAGATAGTATAGGGGGAAGGAGGAAAGAAAGAGAGGGAACAGAAGGGATATGATAAAGAGGAAAGGAGAGAAGAAAGGAGGAAAGAGAAGAGAAGAGAGGAGCAAGATAAAAAGATCATATTTTCATATATAGTCCCCCAAAAGGGGGCTCCTTAAGACTATTATCCCTTTGGCTATCATATCTCCAGTTTAAGTCCAAAGGCTGATACCCCATCCCTGAACCAAAGCCCCCTCTCCCCCCAGCAAATTACAATGCTTGTCTAGACTGTGAGCTTCAAAGGACCCTTTTATTAAGGGACAAGAGGCAGGAAGTTCATGGAAGACTCAGACAGACAGTAAAAAGAGAAGTGGGGATGGGGCTGTCAGCTGGGTTCCAGTCCTCTGTGACCCCTAGCAAGACTCAAATTCAGTTTCCTGTATTCCAAATGACGATAAGCTCTTTCATCTCTCCAGAGTTATAATGAGGACAGAACCAAAAAAGGAATAAAAACAGCTTGAAAATCCAAAACTGTTATTCACATTTAAGGCATTAGACAATTTTTATTTGCAGTTTTCTCTGACACTGACTCAAGGTGTGACCTTAGGCAAATATTTTTCCTTGATTGGTCTCAGTTTCCTCTTCTGTACAATTAAGAGGCCGAATTAAATTATTTGTATAAGCTACTCCAGTTCTAAGGGTCCTCCCAACTCTGACATTATCGTTCTGTTCCCATTCTTTTCCACTCCCCTGATTGGAGTCAGATACATCCAGCTTAGCCAAGCTGAGCCTGTTTTAATATGTTGGAAAATAAAACAAATAAACTTGGTTCTGCTGCCTCCGGCCAATGATGAACATTCCCATTTGCTATAGAAAATTAATCAAGTGGAATTTTCATTACTGACAAACGTTGGAGGCTCAGTTTCCTAAGCACATTGAAATGCCCTAGGTGGAAGCAGCTTTTTGGGGTTGATGAGATGGGACCTAGGACTAGGGACTGTGATCATCTGAAGTCATCAGATGATGATGTGGAGTAAGAAAAGGATCTTTTTTTTTTTTTTTTTAGCATTTCTAATACTAATTCTAATGGTATCAAATAGGGCTGAAGAGAGTGTCGATGTACGCAAACATGAGAACTGTGATTCAGAAAGCCAAAGAATAAAGACACAGGATTTTTTGGGATTGTGGATACAATTTTTTGTGTAATTTTGATACAAACAACTTTGAGAACAATGATGCAGACAGTTGCAGAGATGGCTCAAAGATCAAAATCGTGGGCAACCACATGATCAGTGGGATATCGAGGTGGTACCATGGATAGATCACTGGTCTGGGGTCAGGAGGAACTGAATTCAAATCTGGCCTCAGATACTAGCTATTACCCTATTTCTTGCCAAGAAAACACAAGAGGTCACAAAGAGTAGAGATGTGACTGAAACAAGTCAACAACAATAACAATAACAACATGATTAATGATACAGTTGTTATGAGAACAATGACAGTGTTATGTGATGATGTGGATACAAACAGCTATACACACAGTGATATTGGGTGTCTCAGGGATGGTTATATACAGTTAGTGACTGCAACAATGATTGTTACTGAAGCAATCGAGATACAAACAGCAGTTGAGGCTGTGATATAGGCAAGTAAAGGGATAGTAACAGAAAAAGCTTCAAGGATTGTGTATAGGTAAGCAAGGGAATGGGGAGAGAAGTGGCCAAAGGGAAAATAATGTAGTTGTTGGGGCAATGGTGTTGCATACAACCATAAGGCTAATGACGCCAGTATCCATGGGGATGTCATGGAGACAACAAAATAATGAGATCTTAATGCAGACAGCTTGGAGAACAATGTTCCAAGTAACTATGGGAGTCTGGATGCCAATGGGGAGAGAATATGAGATGTCATTCTTTTACCTGTATTATTTCCCACTTGTTTTCTGTGTATAGTCTATACCTTTCTTTTCTTTTTCTTTTTTTTTTTTGCTGAGGCAATTGGGGTTAAGTGACTTACCCAGGGTCACACAGCTAAAAAGTGTTAAGTGTCTGGGCCAGATTTGAACTCAGGAATTCCTGACTTCAGGGCTGGTATTCTATGCACTGCACCACTTAGCTGCTATATCTTTCTTCATTCCCTTTCTTCTTTCTATCTTCTTCCTTCTGGCATCAGGTCTAGAGTTTCCATCTTAAGGTGGGTAAAGTGTACATTTTCTTCTCTCTGGACATCAATAAAAGCAAGAGACTAGAGGGTGATCAAGAAAGATAGAGGGCAGTAGTCAAAGGACCTGAAGAAGAGAAGATTGGTAAGAGAGAAGAAAGGACAAAAAAAAAAAAAAACCCGGGGGGGGGGGGAAGAGGCTTTGAGAGGGAAAAACTAGAAATCACTATTAGAAGAAGCTTCAGAAGGGCCACCTTAAGATGGATGTGAAGAAAAACATCCCAAGATAAAATCCTCTTACAGTGAAATGAATTGCCCCAACTGGTATGTGGGATTCCCACACTGGGGATTCTGCAATCAAAAGTCAGATAAATCTCATGGTAGAGGGATTTCCAATTCAGGCACCGATGATCTTTGAGGTCCCTTCTGTGACTTGGAGATTCACTGATTCTGGAACAAGATGATCCTCAAAGGTCAGTTCATAATTTTATGGCATCACACTTTTGCTGAAAAGTAAAGCTTTCATTAGTCAAGAGCCTGCCAAGAGCAGGGAGTCTCCCAAGCCAGGGCAATCAGGGATAAATAGTACAAGTCTGAGGACAGGGGAGAGAGTCTAAGCCCATTCTGGTTTGCAAGTGGATTATTTCAGAGGAGAGAGTTCTGAGTCTGGGAATCAGAAGGCTTAGGTGGTATCCCCAGCTCCACCACTCATTTGCTTTGCAATATTAGGTATATGCATTCCTCTCTCTGGGATTCAGTTTTCTCATTTGTAAAATAGGAGTGTGATAATTCCTGCACTGCCTCTTTTCACAAGGTACTGGTGAGGATCAAATAAGAGAACAGATATGAAAGGACTGTGTTGATATAAAAGCTGTCCCTGTGATTTGAGCAGGGAAGCTGGGAATGGATATTGCCAAACTGGGCTGCAACTGAGCAAAGCCATCCAGAATTCACGGAGCACCGAATACTGGGGCAGAAAGGGGACTCAAAGATCATCTGGTTCAGTCCTTGAAATTTACAGAAGAGGAACCTGAGCCCCAGAAAAGGGAAGAAACTGGGTGTCACTAGGAGATACAATATAGTAGGACAGAGCCTAGGAATTTAAATCACAAAGACCTGAATTCAAATCCTGCACTTATTAGCTGTGTTTTCCTGTTTGAGTCAGTTAACTTTTTTTTTTTTTCCTTCAATTTCCTTAGCCATAAAACATGGATTATCATAGCATATCTCCTTCAGGGTTGTGCCGATCAAACAAGGTATTTGTAAAAGCACTTTGCAAACATTAAAGCATTATGTAAAATGTCATTATCATTAGCTATTATAAAATGGTGGGGCCAAAACAGAAAGGGCATAGAAGGCTTGAATGAATTTTAAGCATCGAAGGAATTGTGGAAGGTTTTGTTTGTTTGTTTGTTTGTTTTTGTTTTTGCTTTTGCTTTTTACAATTATTTTGCTTTTGGGAACATTTCAACTTGGAATTTTCGTTCAGTCTGAGTCTGGTCCTTATTGACTCCATTTTGGGTTTTCTTGATAAAGATACGGAAATGGTTTGCCATTTTCTTCAGATCATTTTACAGAAAAGAAAACAGTTTACTTAGGGTCACACGGCAAGTGTCTGAGGGCAAATTTGAACTCATGTTTTCAGGGCGCGGCTCTAGAACTTGTTAAACCTTTTTAAAAAGTCTATCCTGATGGCTTAAACTTTGGGTTCTGGACACTTCTTCCTTCAAAAAATAAATAAATAAATAAATTCTCTCTTCCCTAAACCTAAAACTGTCTAGTGGCGTCTAACTGAATCCACACAAAAGCCAGCCACTAGTTCTAAAAGGACCCCTCAGAACATGTTTGCCTATGTTTTGGGTCAGATGAGTGGAAGAAGATCGGGAGTCAAGAGATTCAGGTTCTCTATTGAACTTTTGACACCAGGTAACTGGACCATTGGGTCTTCTAAAGCTGCTCCCAGATCCTGTTTTATGTTCTAAAGGCCTTCACACTTCAGATATTGTAGGTTCTAAAACAAACATCTCTGTTCTATCATTCTATGCTCTGAGTCCTCTCAACACAAAAAGGTGTGTGTGTGTGTGTGTTTGTGTGTGTGCATGTGTGCGTGCGTGTATCCCTTAAAAGCTGTGCCATTCTGTGTCCTATAGGCGTCTTCCAGCAGTGTTCTCTCAACCGGTTTGAATAAATTGGAGGTGACTTCTCACCTCAGCTAGGTACAGCTCTGCTAAATCTCCCATCTCCCGCCTCCTTCCATGAGCACAAAACAAGCCCAAGAGGGATGCGACAAAAGGGATAGCGGAGTAGTTGAGGGCAGAATCCGGCAGAAGCAGGAGATTCTAGCCAGGTGGAAAAGCTCCTCCATAGTATATTCTGCGAATGCTCCTTCCTCCCAAGCTCCTCTTCCTGTGATTCCCTACACCTTACGCCCCGTCGCTCAAATTCTAGTTCCACTTTCCGCTGGTGAGATAGAGAAAGGAAACAGAGTCCCCTTCCCCTTCTTCCCTTTCCCTCGTTTTCTCCCTCCTCCCTCTTCCCTTTCTACGTTCTCTCTCCCTTCCCTTCCCCCACACTCCTTTCCCTTTCCCCTTCTCACTAGCCCTAGATTCACTTCTCAGCTAAAGTTAAAAGCCGTCTTTTGTAATTCAAACAAATCGCCGCCACTTAAGAAAAGTGGGTAGAAAATTATCTGTTGTGCTGAAGCTAGGACTGGAGGCGTGGGAGGTGTTGTTGTGTTGTTTTTTTTGGGGGGAGGCGGGGGGAAGGAGCGAGGACAGAGAACTGAAGTTTCTGGAGCTGGGTTCCGCAATTCCGGCCTCACCCTTGGGTGCTATTTTTGGGGGGGGGGGAAGAATGGGTTGTAATCGGAGACGCAGAAGGCCATGTCTAGCTTTCCTAAGCCTGCCACCATTTCTATTGTTCTCGGGATTGGGGTGGGGAGGGGACCAGGTCTGCCATCTCTCTGTGGGGAAAAGAATCAGTCCACCTCCGGACTGAGGGACTATCTAGTAAAGGCTTCAACGCAAGCGTTGGAGACACCTTGAACTCCGATTGCTAGAGGGCCCCAGAGCTGAAAGGAAGCTTCGAGATCAACTCATCCAGTGTGGATGGAGGTAACTTGTTCAAGATAGAAATTAAGTCCGGAGGCAAAACCAAAATTAGAACTCAGGGCCCCAAGTTCTCATGCACCACTAGACTGAGTATGCTCCAGCCTTAGACACTTGAGACTACTTAGAGCTTTGGGGCTCACCCATTCTGGCCCACTGGACGCCTACAGCATGATCCAACTGAAGAAAAAAAAAAAGAATTGGATTGGAGATAACCTCAGAATTCTCCTCTGGATTTCCCAAAATGCACAGTGTGATTGGCTAAGCCACTTTTACTCTCTGATATAAGTTTTCTTCTCTGTACAATAAAAGGCTCTGAGTCTTGTTCCTTGGGATCATAAGCTTACTTATTCTGGTGTCCCTCCAAACTCGTGTAAATAGTCTGTTCTTATATCATTAAGGGAAAAAAAGACCCCAATGGACCAGAAATTCCACCTTTGTGATAGATAACAGGGCATCACACTATATGGACTGGCCTCGATTAACCACACAAAGAACTAGGGCTGTATGTCGGAGGCTTGAGATCAGCGGAGGGATATGACTTTCTGCTCACTCTGGAGCTTTGAACCAGGACTGGGACTTTCCTTCCTAAATTCTGCCTCTATCCAGCACGGAGCCTAGATCTGAGGGAAAGCTTGAATTTCCAGATGTAAATGATTCCCCTGCACCGGAAGAAGTAATTAATTAGCAGTCAAGTATCCACTCAGGAAAACTTACCTTTTATCTATAAACTAATCTGAATGTTTTTAGTCTGGATAAAAGGTTTAATCTCTGAAATCATACCTGACTACCAACTTCCATCCACTTTCATCCCTTTACCCCTTAGCTGCTTTTCAGGAGCTTTGGCTTCTGGACTATTAATATTAAATAATCATAGAAATTTGGAACAAAATTTTCATAGAATTCAACTATTACAGCATTGGAATTATAGACTTGACAGCATGGCATATTGAAAGGAGCTGCTGTACTTAGATGAATGACACTTAAAGACGACAATTTAAGAGTTGAGTGATCTAGGGCAAAGCATTCTGGGCCTCAACTTTCTTTCTTTTTTTATAGTGTGTGTGTGTGTGAATTTTTTAATTAAAAATGCTTTTTGGGGGGACAAGGTTTTTTTTTAATGAATTTGCTATTCTTACTATCTCCCTATTAAGCAAATTTTAATAACAAAGAATCCCTTCCTACGTATCAGCATAGTCTGTCAATACCCCAAATTTTCTCATCTGTAAAATGAGATTGGATTCAATGACCTCTGGGGTCCCTTCTAGATCTGAATCTATGCTCTTAAAGCCTTATGGCTTTTCTTTATTAAAACTTCATTTCATCTTGCCTAGATCCTTGTTTTGACCAACTACGGCTCACCTGGCCACTTTCCTTCCTCCTCACTAAGACTGTACTCTTCTTTTGCATTCCAAATCTAGCTCTGTTTGACTACTTAACTTCCATGATTTCTGTCTCTGGCTCACCTCACTCATGAATAGAAGTAGCCCTATCTTTCACTCTTCCATTTCTCCCATCTTCAAATCATCTGAATTTGTCCCAGGTGACAGAATTCCTGGTTACAGTTCGATAGTGATGGAGTTGAGGATAATGATGGTGATGATAGTCATGGAAATAGGGGTGGAGATAGAGATGGAGTGAGCATTGTGGTGATGGTGATAGTGATGATGGTGGTGGTGAAGGAAATGGGGTTGGAGATGAAGCTAGATGACAGTATGATGACATGATGTTGGTGATTTTAAAAACCTGTGTACCCCTAAAAAGAAGCTAAAGGATGGCCATGATTACAGACCTCAAGTATATAAAGGATTTGTTGAAGGAGGCATTGAAAGTTCATCTTTCAAGTGTGCATAAGTCAGAATGAAGGGAAATAAAAGCAGAAAAAGACTGTGGTCAGACACAAAGAAGAACTTCCACACAACCAATGAGATAAAACATTGGAATAAAGTGATTGGGAAAGATTTGAATATTGTCATTATCCAGGGTGATTTAGACCTCTACCTGCCCGAAGATGAATGGTTGGTGGGTTTGGACCAAAAGACCTCTGATATTTTAGGATTCAAGGATCCTCCACCCCTCCTAATTCTAGTGCCTTCTTTCTGTTGATTATTTCCTATTTATCCTGTATAAGACTTGCTTTGTATAGATATGTTTGCATGTTGTCTCTCATTAGATTGTAAGCTCCTTGAAGACAAGGACTATCTTACTTTTTTTGGATCCCCAATGCTTAGCATAGTACTTGACACATAGTAGGAATGTAACAAATATTTATTAATTGATACGTGGCAGGCTGAGGATACATGACTGAGGGAGAGACTGGGGAAGACTGTTAAAAGGTCTTGAACCTAGGAAAATGCAGCTTAATGCAGAAAGAAAGAGATCAAGGAAGGTGGGAGTCATGTAGTGCCACTGGGAAGAGGATCACCCTAATAACCCTGATGATAACTCTAGACAGAACTTCCTCCCACATATCTCCATACTTCCAGCCCCTGGGGATTAGGGGCATCTAGACTGCTGCAGAGAACCATGGGTGATGGCCAAGATGAAAAGGCTCCCTCAGGCTGGGCACTCACTCCCTCTTGTAAATAGCTCTGACTTGAGCCAGTATTGATTTTGGTTCCAAGGAGCTGTAATTAGATTGAACGGGAGGGATGGGGGGAGAGGGGGAAATGGACAGATTTAGCTGCATCAGCAGGAAAAGAAGTTTTTTATGCCTCTGGTTTGCTAAGGTCCCCCTCTGAGTGCCTCCAGCAACTAGGAAGCCCACCAATGAAGTCTTGAAGTAGAAGGGTCACCATACTGGCAGGCAGAACCAAGGTGGGTTTACTTGAAAGCACAAGATTTCATTTAGAAAGGCCTCAATCATCATCTAGTCCACACATCATCACTGCCATTTCTATCCCCTTCCTCATCTCCACATATATAGGTGTCTCCCCTATACAACACAGAACAACACACCTTGGTTATCCATTCTCTGGACCAAAGACCCTCAGGGAGGAGGAGTCTCCCAAATCAGCCCATTCCACTTATGGACAGCTCTAATGACTTAAAGATTTTCCCATCAAACTTAACCCTGTTTTTTTGCAACTTTGACCCACTGCTCCTGGGATCCCATGGGATCAAAAAGAATGTGCTGATGGTACCTTCCACTTGGCAGCCCTTCCAAATTTTCCAGGATATTGATCATAGTTCCTCTAAATCTCTCCTCCACACTAAACTTATGCTAAATAGTTTTTTTATGGCATAATTTAGAAACTTCACATTCTGGTCATTTTATTCTGGATACACTTTCATCCTTTCTCAGCTTCTTTACTTTCTTCTGAACTAAACACAGTACTCCAGTTGACATTTAACTAAGGCAGCCCATTCCTCCTCTCTGAGGATCTTTGATCGAGAGAATGGACACCCAGCCACTTAGGTGGATTATGCCGTGTTGTATAGGGGAAACACTCATAGATGTGGAGATGGAGTTGATGGTGATGATGGCAGTGATGTAGATGATGGCTGAGGTCCTTTGTGATTCTGAGTAACCCCACCTTGGTCCTGCCTGCCAGCATAGAGTCCCCCTTTTCCCTCACCCCCAACTTCAAGGCTACTTTGGTGGGTTTTATTTTTCTTAGCTTCTTTACTTCTCCTGAACTAAGCATAGCACTTTGGTTGGTGTTTGGCCATGGCAGAGGTCATACAGAACTCCTGCATCCTGGGATGTTCTGCCTCTCAATGAAGTCCGAGATCCCATTTGCTTCTTTAGCTACTGCATATTACACTGTTGACTCATATTAAACTTATAGCCCACTAACCCTCAAGAGCCATCCTCATTAAAAAGATTCATTGGATATTATGACATCAGCTCCATCCCATCAATACCCAAGATCATGATATTTTGGCATCCAGATGGCATGATATCTGCATTTGTTATTTAGAACTGTGACAAGATTGACTGAGGTCATTATGGGGGATTATTGACAATTAGTTTGGTGTTATCAATGCCATGGCATTGTCACATTGTGGGATAGGTATTGGTACTGGGGCATGGATGGCACTCCATTGGCTTTAGCATAATATCACATTAGTGGTCGTAATGAGGATGATAGTGGCAGTGGTGGTGGTAGTGATGACAAGAGTTATGATGAGGATGGCAGTGGAGATGATGATGAAGGTGGGAATGGAGGTAGTAAAATAATGGAGAAAGTGATAGGGATGATATTAAGAGTAATGGTGATGAGAAGGTGGCCTTTGTCCTGAGCCTTGAGGAAGGTATAGAGTAAATGTGAGGGGAAGCATTCCAAACCTGGCAAACAATTAAAGGGCTTGGAGTTGGTGGATGGAATGTAGAAGTTAGACAAGCTCAAATCCAGCTTCATACATTTAATAGCTCTGAGTAATTTAACTGCTACCTGCCTCAGTTTCCCCATCTGTAAGTGAAGATGATAAGTACCCATTTTTAGGATCATCGTGAGGGTAAAATAAAATAGTATTTATAAAATGCCCCATAAAAGTGATGATGAAGATAACAATGTGGTGTACATTTGGTGAGTGCCAAGAGTGCATAAACAGAAATGGTGTGTAATCAATCTGGAAAGGGGGAGCAGAGCCAGACTTGTGAAAATATCTAAGCACCAATCAGATGAGTTTGTAATTAATTTTAGAAGCAATAGGAAGCTGGAGCTTCTAGAGCAGGCAAGTAGCATAGTCAGATTTGTGCTTCAGAAATATCTTCTTGGAAGCTATTGGAGGAGCGGGACATGGATCAGAGAAAGAAGAAATTTGAAGAAGGGAATCCAATTAAGAGGTTACTGCCATGGTCTATATTAGATGTGATAAAGACCTAAATTAGTGTCATAGTCCATTGAATGGAGAGAATAGGATGGATGTGAGGTATAGTATCTGCATTGTACAAGAGTCATCATCATATTAGAATTTGGTACAATGCCAGGTCAGTGACATAGACATCTACTCAGCATCCCAGTGCCTGTCTCCCTCTACCTCCTTAAACCAGCTTGAGCTAAGAAAGCATACCCAGCCTTCCAGTTGACAGTTAATCAGGGAAGAGGGTATCTTTGCAGTGCTATAACCATAGGACAGCTTCCTTTCTCCCCTGACTTTGTAGTATCTCCATCTACAGAATAGTCACTGAGAATGATAGGATAAGTGACACTTCTGTCCAATATCCTTCTATTTTCCTATCCTCCCAAGCCCAATGATGACCTAAAACTCCATTCCACCTCTTCTCCATTACCCTTAGGGGATAAGTTTTTCTCATACAATAACCTAACCCCCTCAACCCTTAAATCATCTCTCTCCAGTATGTCACAAATGGAAAACTGCCTTTAAGTTTCTGATAGGACACTATATTTATTAACTGGTCACTTCTTTTAGGTTATTATGAGGATTTATATGTTAAGAGATTTTTGTCAATCTCAAAGCATTATAAAAATATAAGTTGTCGTTATTATTTTCTATGGTCATTATAATTATTGTTGTTACAAATAGATATGTCAAATGTTTCTGTTCTCAGTGAGGAAAGCCCTCCTTGGCAGAAGCTAGGTGTTTTCATAGGAGTCTTGTGGAGATAATGTCCATCATTTTTGTCCCAACATGGTGGGAGATTGGGTTGGGACACAGAGGGACTTCTTTAAAAAAAAAATGGGGAATCGAGGGAGGAGGGCTGGAAGAGCAGGGCAGAGAAGGGAGGAGGGGAAGCATTTGGGAGGGATGGAGTGGGGTGGGTAGCAAAAGCCCATAAATACCACCAAAATCCAATCACAACATTCCTTTTGTTTGTTTCTTTTGCAAGCATCTGATGCCCATAGGGTAGGTCTTGCCCTGTGCCCTCTCTCCCCCATTGCCCTTCCCCAAACCCCTGGTCCCTGTGGGGAGGTTCACACTCAAAAGGAGAGGACTCTCCCCCATGGAGGGGTGGGTCCCTGGGACAAGGGATTCAGGCCCAAACCTAACCTTCCCAAAGTGTGTCCCCATGGGGGAAAAGGGGTGGTCCCATTCCTGGGTCCCAGCTCAGGAGACTCCATGGGGGAAGACTTATCCTTGGTTATAAGTTCAAAGGATTCCTTGGGGATAAAGAGGAGATTATAGACTTGGGGCCTCAGTTCAGGGGACCTTTAGAGACAAGAGGGAGTCATTAGACAAGGGTGATAGTCCCAGCTCTGTCAATTGATTAGGCTGCCCAGGCCTCAGTTTCCCCATTTGTAAAAAGAAGAGGTCGGTTTAAATCATCTCTGGGAACTTTCTAGTTCAGTAGTGATGACAAGTCAGAGCTGGAAGAGCCATTGAAGACCATCCATCTAGTCTTATTTTGTATATAAATCCTGGGATAGGAAGTGACTTCCCTAAGATTACATGATTGGTTGGTTGTTGTCCTTCATACTTGAAGAGGACCAAAATGACATCATTATGAGCCCTAATTCAGACCCATATTCTTGACTCCAAAACAGTATACTCTCCATTGCAATATATGGCCTCTGGAGTAATCATAGAATCATAAACCTTTGGAGCTAAACATGACTTTATTCCAGCCTCCAGATTTTCTGGCTGGGGAGACTGAGGCTCATAAAATGACTTGCTGAGGATGCACACAACTGCTAAGTGGGATTCAAACTCAAGTCTTCTGATTTCCAAGTTTAGTGTTCTTTGATTCTATGATGACAAAACCTGGTTAGAAGAAATCTTCTCTTTCCTCTACAATCCCTGAATGGTCAGTCCCACAGGAGATCTGGGGGTGGAGGAGAGATTCTGAGTCCATCCCTATCCCTTAGCAGGAATAATGAAGAAGTCTCACCTAAGCCATCTCATCGGGCTCACATTAGATTCCGAGTCCTATTCTGAGAGGCTTGACTCCAGTGTATCTCTGAGGGGTTGAGGGTCAAACTGAGTCTCCAATTTTACACCATGTAAAAGAGGGAAGTTCTCAGGAAGTAGAGAAGAATGTTCTCTTGGATGTGGTTGGATCCCAGCTAGCCTTAGGAAAATGCCTGGCATTGAGAAGGGGAGAGGTAGTCTCCTTTCTCCCAGCTCTACCAGCCTACCCATGTCTAAAGAAGCTCCCTCATCCAACCTTGGCTAGGCTCAGCCAGAGAGCTGAGGGCTCTGAGACCAAAAATCCAGGAAGGAAGGCTCAGTACTTCAGACGCCAGGGGAATTCAGGGGAAGTATGGGATGGAGGTGAGGAACTGCTATTTCTTTGAACTTATCTCAGCCCTACCCTCTGAGTCCCGCCCTTAGACCCTAGAGAGAGCCAGCCCTGGGGGCCCAGAAGAAGGCATGTTGATCTGAGAAAGGGGCCAACAAGTTGGAAGGGCACCTGGAATAGGCAAAAAGAGAGGAAGGATGGGGGGCCCTGAAGGGGAAGTTTACTCTACTGTCCTTGTTCTCTTTCTCTCCTCCGTGTGTCTCCCTACACCATGTCCCCAACCCTATCTTTCCTTTCTCTGTCTCTCTCTGTCTCTGTGTGTCTCTCTGTCTCTCTCTCTCTGTCTCTGTCTCTCTGTGCCTCTCTGTTTCTGTCTCTACATCTCTCTGTATCTCTCTCCTCTATCTCTCTTTTTATTTTATGCTCTTACTCAATGTTGCCGTCTGTTACTTTGATATCTGACCTCTACCTCTGCTATGTGATGCTCTCTTGTTGCCTCTTCATATCTGCCTATCTATCTTTATTTCTCTGTCCCTGCATCCCTTTCCCTCATTTGTGTTTGTCTCTGTCTATCTCTGTCTCTCTCTCCATCTATCCTCTGTCATCTCCTCCTCTCTCCTTTCTCCCTCCCTTCCTCTTCTCTCTCCCTCTTTCCTTCCCTCCCTCTCTCTTCTCTCTCCCTCTATCCTTTTCTTCTTCCTCTTTCCTTTTTTTCTCCTCTCTCCCCCTCCTTTCCTCCATCATTCTTCTCTCTCTCTCTCTCTCTCTCTCTCTCTCTCGCTCGCTCGCTCGCTCTCTCTCTCTCGCTCTCTCTCTGTGTCTCTTCCTCTGTCTCTTTCTCTCTTTCCCTCTTTCTATCTTGGTCTCTGTCTTTGTGTCTCTATCTCTGTGTGTCTCTGTCTCTCTGTCTCTGTCTCTC
>JAJPUD010004332.1:0-125099 GCA_023553655.1 Myrmecobius fasciatus
TACCTCTAAGTCTGGTATCCTGTGATCTGATTCCAGACCTTGGTACCTGATTCCACTGATCTGCCATTAAGGAGAGAGTTTCTCTTTAGGTCTAGAATTCTAGATCAAGGTAACTTTCTTGTAATTAAGTTTTCACTGATATAGTTCTGAATTTGTATATTCTTTTTCCTCTTATAGATAAATCCTAGGGAAAAAATGCTCTTGAAGCAAATGAATATAATATTATAGCATTTGATAAGCCTAAGACTCCCAACTATTAGACTCACTATTTGATAAGAATTAGAAAGAAGTCTGGTAGAAACTCGGAATAGATCAATATTTCACATTTTTACCAAGATAAGTTCTAATGGATACTTGACTTAGATATAAAGGGCAATAACGTAAACAAATTAGAGAAGTAAGGAAGAAATTACATTTCAGATCTTTGTGAACAAAGGATAGAGTGGATCACAGAAAATAAAATAGAAAGTTTAAAAGTTTTGCACAAAAACCCATTGCAGCTAAAATTAAATGCAAATCAAGAAAACAAGGGGAAAGATTGTATAACAAGTTTCTTTGATATAGCCTTGATATTTAATAAATTGATTTAAATATCTAGAAACAAGAACTATTCCCTAGTTGATAACTATTTAAAAGATACTTATGGACAAAAATTCAAGTTATCAATAGTCTTGAAAAAATGCTCTAAATCACTAATAATAAGAGAAATGTAAATTGAAACATTGGTGAGATTCAACTTTACATCCATCAGATTAGCACAGTGCCTGGCCCATAAGTGCTTCATGCTTATTAACTCATGTGTCACTAGGGAGTAAAGTGGAGAGATATGGGACTATTATTTTTTGGGAGATAGGGAAAATTTGTGAAGAAAAGTATTAGGTAGTGATAATGATACCCCCAAAAAAGGATAAAAGAAAAGGACATTAGTAAAATATTGAAAATGCAAAATAGAGCAGAAAAAAATCAGAAAGTGATAAAGACAATCAGGGCAGTGTTAAACAGCTGTTTCATATTTAATACCTACTTTAAAAAAACAAGGTGTATGTAGTAGAAATTTATGGCCTCACTTAACATCCTCCTTTTCTGTTCTTTGGATAAAGAAGTATTTGTGTTTGTTGCTTGTCGAGTTCATAATTATATTGAAAAAGGAAAATTGAAAAAAGTAATAAAATGCATTTATTAAGTTCCTATAAGTTGTGGCATACAATCATGGTAGAATATTACTGTACTGTAGGAAATAATGAGCTTGTTGATTTTAGAAAATCATGGATAGACTTGCACAAAATAATCAAGAGTGAAATGACCAGAACCAAGAGAATATTGTATACAATAACGATATTGTTTTAAGAATAACTTTCATCAACTAAGTTGTTTTGACTATCACAAATATCAAAATTAACTACAAAGGACCTATGAAAGAAGACATTACTATCATTCAGAGAAAGAACTAATAAATAGAAGTATGTATAGTATGATTTTATGTGTGTATACATACATGTACATATGTATATATCTTTGCAATTAATGGTAGCCATTTCTAAGATGGGGATC
The DNA here is from genome assembly GCA_023553655.1 of Myrmecobius fasciatus. Taxonomy (NCBI): domain Eukaryota; kingdom Metazoa; phylum Chordata; class Mammalia; order Dasyuromorphia; family Myrmecobiidae; genus Myrmecobius; species Myrmecobius fasciatus. The sequence continues at coordinate 1,552 of JAJPUD010004332.1, forward strand.
GGGGGGGTGAGAGGAAAAGAAAAAGAATAAAGTTACATGATAACTTTATTATATATTTAAAAGAAATTGCAAGTTGTACACAATAGATTTACAGTTTACTATGCAGTATCCTTTTAAAAGTTCTACTATGCTATGGAAATGCTTATTTTATTTCCTAAATTTAAAAACAATTAAATTTTTAAAAAAGTTTCTCCTATTTGCCAGTCAGTGTGCTAAGTGCTGGGAATACAAAGGCTAAAACATTATGTGATATTTAAGAGTAAAGTGTTGATCTTGTTAGGGCTTTCTGTAGGTAAGAATTGGCTAAGTCCTTGAGCAATAAAATGAAGTTATTAATGTGATTTTGAATCTAATATAAAATATAGAGTAAGATGCTCAAGAAATAGATAAGTTAATGCTGTGATAACCCCTTCCTCTCCATGCTGCCAGCTTCACATACCCCTCATGCTCCATTACAGAAAGTCCCTGATAAGCAGGAATGTCTTTTGCTATTTCAGAAAGTACTAACCTTTCAAGATGTGGCTGTGGAGTTCACCCCAGAGGAATGGGGACTGTTGGAACCTGCTCAAAAGGACATGCATAGAGATGTGATGTTGGAAAACTATGAGAACTTCGTCTTCCTTGGTAAGGACAAGTTTTGTCATATGAATCATCATCTGTCATTGGGATATCTTTATACTCTCCTATCTTCAGGGCTATGGACTACCTGAAGTGCTTTGCTGAGTTTTGACTTGGTGAGCAGGGGATATTCTCCTGATGCATATAAAGTACAAAGATTCCTAAATCTTTTGGAATAGAGAAATACACAGGGTTGTTGCTCCTCTTTCCACATGAAAAAAGTTCTTTGTTTTTTTGAACAATTTGAAATGAGTAATTTTATTGTCATGTCACCAAGACTATACCTTCCTGACTGTTTATCTAAGTCTGATATTCTCCACTAAAGTCTTAAAGACATAAACAGTTTCTATTCACTTAGGAGGAAATATGTAATAATTAGCTCCTTTGAACCCACATAGAATCCTATTATCCATATCCCATATTTCCTAGAAACACAATACAGAACCTTTTTCAGAGGTCCTAGTATATCTTCTAGTTCCTAAAGAGAAAGAGGCTAATGTTGAATTCTGAGATATCTTTCTGATCTCAATCCTTTTCCATTCATTTCCCTATGAGCAGGCCTTCCAGTTCCCAAACCAACATTAATCTTCCATTTGGAGAGAAGAGAAACACCATGGCTATCAGCAGGAGATATTATAAGATATATCTGCCCAGTGAGCGAATTAACAAACATGCAGACTAGGTACATTGCAAGCAGAAGCTGAGCTGGACCGTGAGGCCATTGGGAACTTTTCTTAAAGTCCCCTAGAACTATGGCCTGTCAGCCTGAGATTCCCCTCTAACGTCATCATGTACTCTCTTCTTTCATATTTACCTCCAGTCTAAGAGAAAGGGGTGTTTCCTCCTTAGTGGTGCTAATCTTTCCTGCTTTACTCTGGATTCCAACTTTTTTGTGCTTACTCCAGTCATTCTTATCTTCTTATATCCTTAATCTCTCTGGCTTTCAGATAAAAATAAGGCTGACTTGTTTTTAAAAGAACAAAGCCTTTGATTGTGATTGTTTCCTGTTTTATGAGTATTTTTATTCATCTTTCTCCTTTCATGGCCAATACCCATATACATTTGCTCCATGCTCCTCTATCTCCACTTTCTCTGGCTCTTTTCTTGAAATATTATAGCTCAAAATGCCTTCTATTCCTACTGCTTTACAGAAAATGAATTTGGAATGCCATTTAATTCCATGATACTAACTGTAGCATATAGATATAGTTTACAAAGTGTTTTCCAAGCCTGCATGGTAGGTAGCGAAAATATTCATTTTTCATTTGATAAATGAAGAGTAAGAGTAAAACTCAGTGAGTTTTTGGCTTGTCCATATTCACTTGACTAGTAAGATCTTCAGTTCAAGTTTTCTTTCTCTGAGTCCATCACTTTGCCTCCTTTCTCTCCACTACACACATACAACACTCCTTCTGCCTTATTCATATTTCAACTCTGCAGAATTTACAGTTTTCACTAGCTATTTATGATACTTTGGGGCACATTGTACAGGAGAATCTCACTTGGGTACAAATCATACTAGAGAACCCCACAACTCAGATTCTTCTGTAGTCATCCTTAATTCTACCATGGTCAGATCATTCCTAATATATTGTGGGAAGTTCTTTCCACTATTGTTTTGAAAAGAGACAGACGAGCCAAGCCATTGGATTAAATGGTATGAGAAGTGAAGCTTTAATCTACAAAGATTAGTTGGAAGGAACAATGAATGTTTTTCCTAGAGAAAGAGAAAGAAAACTTTGGAGGGGTCATGTGAAGGGCAGGGAAAGAAAGATTCACCTTGTTTTCCCTGGCCCCAGAGGGCAAAACTAGCTTCAGTGAGTGGACATCACAGAGAGGAAAATTTACTCCTGATGTTAGCAAGAATTTCATATTAATTAGTGCTTCTGCTGATGGAATGGAGGCTCTGAGGTGTTGGTTTCTCCTACAAAGCAGGCAAAACTTAAATTCAGGTTCTTAGTTTAAAATGTATGAAGTTCTTGGGGATTGGAAAATCCATTTAAAACATACTTCACAAATTAAAGAACATACTTCAAAGTTTAAAAGAATATAAGAGTATTGTTATTATTGTCCACAATTTCCAGGTCAGAAAGCTCAAGAGAGTTTCTGGAAAGCAGTCACTCCAGCAACCAATCAGTTTAAAGATATCTCCTCCCACTTTGTACCCCTCCTCAAACTAAGTCTCTTATACCTCCCAGGACAGGGCAGAAAACAAACAAAAGCCATACTATGGTGAAGGGGCAGTCAAGCTTTCAAATTTTGTTCATTTGATAACAGGTGATTTAAGTTCATCAAGGACACCTTGGTGTGTTTGTATCCATGCAGACCACTAGAGGGATCTCTAGTCTCACCATCATGAGGAAGACACTGGGATACTAAAGAAAGAGACCCCATGCCCATTGGAGGTAAATAAATTTTATTAGGGCAGCTTACAAATAAGGCAGATCCTTGGTGGTGGCAGGACAATGGTATATATATATTCTACCTTTTCTCTCGTCAGTCATCCTCCTCCCTACCCTAAGCATCACTCTAGAACTAATCTATATTTCAACATAGAGACCAATCAATTCTTTTTGTTATTGTTTTTAAAATTATTGCAGCAAACTTAATTCATCTGAGGTTTTATTATTCCTAACACAGTTTTTATAGGCCCATGGTATCCTTTTAATTCATTTTTGATTACTTACTCTTGAAGAGCAATAGATATTGATACTATGTCTGCTGTTGTTTTCAGATTTCCTTGTACAGAAGACAAATTGTGAAACCATAGAGTCACCTCCAAAGCAACATATTTCTATGGGAGAATCATCCAAAGAAAGACTCAAAAAGAATAGTCCCTGGGATTCTAAATTGGAAGATGCTTGGGATTATGATGTCAAATTAGAGAGTCAGAACAAAAACCAAGAGAGATCACCCAGACAATTAAGAATCATGCACAAGAATACTTTTAATGGGTTAAATACTAATGAATATAATACATATGGAAAAAAAGTCAATCTAGGGTCAAACGGCATTCCACAACAGAAAGTTACTATAGGAAAATGTTTACAGAAATATGATACACTTGGAAACAGTTTCAGACTATGTTCAGACTTAATTAAGCATACAACTTCCTTGGGGAAGAAAAGTCCTAAGTACAATAATTGCCGGAAATCTTTTATTTACCATTCAAATCTTATTCATTATCATAGACTACATACAAAAGGAAAAGATGCTAAGTATAGTCAAAGTAGCAAAGATTTCATCAGAAACTCCTTATACCCTACTGTACATGAAAAAATAAATATAAGAGAAATCCCTTATAAATGTAATGAATGTGGGAAAGCTTTCAAGCAGAAGAAATACCTAAACACACACAAGATAATTCATATTGGAGAGAAATCTTTTGGATGTAAAGAATGTGGAAAAGCCTTTAGCAATAATCACAGCCTGTCTCAACATCAAATAATTCATAGTGGAAAGAAACCATTTGAATGTAATGAATGTGGTAAAGCTTTCAGTAGCAAACGATACCTAATTGAACATAAAACAGCTCATACAGGAGAGAAACCTTATAAATGTAATGAGTGTGAAAAAGCCTTCAGCTGGCATGCAAGCCTCTATGTACATAAGAGAGTTCATACAGGAGAGAAGCCCTTTGAATGTAAGGAATGTGGAAAAGCCTTCAGCAAGAAAGTATATCTTATTAGACATAAGGTAATTCATACTGGAGAGAAGCCCTTTGAATGTAATGAATGTGGGAAAGCTTTTAGGCACTACTCTTCCCTTATGCAACATCAGAAAATTCATACAGGAGAGAAGCCCCATAAATGTAATGAATGTGAGAGAGCCTTTAGACAAAAGGCACACCTTGAAATTCATAAGAGAATTCATAATGGAGAAAAGCCCTTTAAATGTAATGAATGTGGGAAAGCCTTCAGGAACAAAGTATATCTTAATACACATCAAGTAATTCATACTGGAGAGAAACCCTACAAATGTAATGAATGCGGGCGAGCCTTCAGACGGAAGGCACACTTGGAAACACATAAAATAATCCATACAGGAGAGAAGCCCTTTGGATGTAATGAATGTGGAAAAGCCTTCAGCAGTAATCACCACCTAAATCAGCATCAGACAATTCATACTGGAGAGAAACCTTATAAATGTAATGAAAGTGGGAAAGCCTTTAGCAGTAATCATTACCTAACTCAACATCAAACAATTCATACTGGAGAAAAACCTTATAAATGTAATGAATGTGGAAAAGCTTTCAGCACGATTGCCCGACTTCAAACACATAAGCTAGTTCATCCTGGAGAGAAACATTTTGAATGCAGTGAATGTGGGAAAGGCTTTAGGTACAGATCAGGCCTTTTAAGACATCAAAGGACTCATACTGAAGAGAAACCATATAAATGTAAGGAATGTTTGAAAGTCTTCAAGCGGAGCTCATCTCTTATGCAGCATGAGATAATTCATACTGGAGAGAAGCCCTACAAATGTGATGGATGTGGAAAAGCCTTTAGTCGGAAGGGAAATCTTGAAATACATAGGAGAATCCATACTGGGGAGAAACCTTACATATGTAATGAATGTGGGAAAGCCTTTAGGCATAAGGGAAGCTTTAATGCACATAAGAAAATGTATATTGGAAAGAAACGTTTTGAATATAATGAAAGTGGAACAGCCTAGGCAAAGACCAAATTGCTACACATAATAGAATTCATAGGACATAAATATTCATTAACTATATAGAACTTGAGAAAAATTTGCATTGCAAAAAAATCATGAAATTTATATTAGAGAAACCCAAATAATGTGGCTTGGCCTTTAGCTAGAAGGGAAACTTCACTGAAAACTTATACTTGAAAGAAATATTTTTAATATAATAAATGCAGGAAAATTTCCAAATGATGGAGAAAATTAAAGGTATGTTAGAATTCATGCTGGAAAGAAACTTTCTAAATGTAAGAAATTTGGGATAGCCTTTAGGAAAAAAGCAAAGCTTCATGTTGAAGGGAAACACTTTCAATGAAGTTGAGTGTACAAGCTTTCAAATAAAATAGAAAAATTAAAGACAATAAGAGATTGCATTCCAGAGCTAAGTCCTTCTTGAATGTAATGAATGTGAGAATATTTCTAGGCTTAGACAAATCTTTATTATATATGAGAAAATTCTTATGGTAGAAAATGTGTTTATTTTATTTTGATTGTTATTATTTGAGTGTTTGGAAAAGCCTTCTAGAGAGAACCTCTTAGAAGGTACTATTGAAAATCTCCTTAAATGTTTTTAATGTACTTTGGAGCTCATCAAAGACAGCATACTGCAGAGAGGTTTTTTTGTGCAGATGTTTTTTTTAATAAAAGTATTCTGTAAAAAGTTTATAGAATTTCAAGATTGTAGGGATTCCTAATAACTCATGTAATCCAATTTATGCTTGGAAAAAAAATCCGTTCTACAGTATTACCAATTGATTACCTGGCCTTTGAAAGCCTCCAACCGGGGCATATTTCCCTTATCTTGGTCTGCCATGGGGGCTTTAGAGCATTTTTGTACAATTCCAGCACTAAGAAACACTAGTGGTTCAGTCCAGTAGTTGAGGGCTACTTGAATTTATGGCAAGACCTAGAAGACTCCTTAGTGGTCATTTAGTTCAACTTGATTCACTTTAGTTTTCTTCTATCTGATAATCCACACAAAAATTTAGCACACTATTTCAACCCAACAAGCATTAAACACCTGTATGCATTTTATTGCTTATCACTGGAAATAAAAAGAAAAAAAAAGATACATTTCCACTCCCTCCCTTCTCCAAATTTTTCTTTCTTCTAAGGACACCACCAACCTCCTAGTTACTCAGGCTCAGAACCTTAATGTCATCCTTAATCCTTCCCTGTTATTCACTCCATTTATCCAATCTCTTGCCCACTCATCGTTTCTATCTTAACACCATATCTCACATATGTTTCCTATCTTTTTCTATAGTTACTATCATATTTGAAGCCTTTACCACCTCTAAATATATTGCAGTAATCCAATCAATCTCCTTGCCTCAAGACTCAAATTGATCTCCAAATAAGTATCAAAGTGATTTCTCTAAAGAACAGGTCTGATCATGTCAGCTGCCTGCTAAAACAACTCTAATGACTCTCTTACCTTTGGAAACAAATAAAAAGTCCTTGGTCTGTGTTTTCTGAGAGTCCCCTGGCATGAGGGAATTCCTCATGAGAGGACATAGGGGTTCCCATTGATCTTACTGGGTTCATATTGCCATACTTTCCTAGAATAGGTGCTGCTATCAAGTTAAATCCTTGTCTTGGTATTGGTTTATGCTTAAGGAAAGGTCAATGGGCTAGCCTGAAATGTCAGGAAAACATTTCTTAATGAGTTGGAGGACCAAGAATAACATGTAAAACAATGGACTTATTTCCATTGGCAGGGATTTGACAAGGAAGTGGAAAAAGAGAGGAGGAGAGAATCCAATGTGTAACTCAGATTTATTTCTGACATAGAGTATAACACATAAAGGCAGCACTGCATAGGGAAGCAGAGAGCTCCATGCACCTGGAAAGGTGTGCTCCAGTCAGCATGTGTGCTCCCAGATAATTATACCCTGATTTTGAGTGGCCACCTGAAGCTAACTATTTGCATGTCAGTATTCAAGGCACACAGAACAGAGAACAGTCTGGAAGTTGGTAAGATGTTATTTTGGGGTATACAGTTGCACTAATCATTGGAAATTTATTACCTGTATTTTTCAATTACTAGCTTATTCTGAGCTACAGCCTCCCTTGAAGAGAGACTTAGGGTAGTCTCAAGACTAGCAGGTCTAATAATAAATATACTAAAGGTATAGAAATTGAGGACCAATAGGGGAACCTATATCCTCCTGGAATGGATTCCCTTATGCTATAATACTGGCACAGAACAGTTTGGTTTTTAAAGTTCTTTAAAAACTTCCTAATTTTTCCAATTTTCTTACATTTTCTATGTCTAATATTCTATATGTTTCTTATATACTGGAGACATATATAAATGTTGTGTATATATATCCAATCCAATCCAGCTAAACCGACTTTCTTGTCATTTCTCAAGGGTAGCATCCACTATAAATCATTGTGTCTTTTCATGGGTTACCTAGACCTGAAATATACTTCCTAAACTCTGATCTTCTCTGGCTTCCTTCAAGAAACAGTTCAAATGTTATCTTCTGCAGAAAGTTTATTGTCCTCCCAGCTTTTAAAGGTGTCTTCTGTTAAGTTTGCCTTTTGTCACATTATATATCTTCAATGTATCATATTTACATCTCAGAATATAAGTTGTATGAGGATGTATAGTGTTTTTATGATTTTTGTCTTTCCTGCTACCCCTAACACTTAATAAGTACCTAACACATCTTTGTACTTTCTGAGTAAATCTCCCAAAAGGAGCCTACATTTTACTAGTAGATACAGAGAGAGGACACTAACAAATGTGGGGCAAGAACAGGGAGAGATTGGAGAAGACTGTCCATAAGAAATAGCAAATATGTCTTGAAGGAAACCAGTGCAGAAAATGGAGGTAAGAAGAGTGCTCTAGGAGAGGTAGTTTGCCCAAAGTCATGAAGAGCAGACACTATGTTGGGTTCAGGAAATAGCCAGTTGGTGAGTTTGATTGGAATATAGATTGAATTAAAGAGGGTTAATATGAAATAAATTACAGAAAGGAGAGAGATTGTGAAATGCTTTAAAACATAGGCTAACTATTTTGCATTTTGTTCCAGAGGAAGATTTTGTTTTGATATTAGTTATTTCTAAAAAACAACTTCCTGTCCCAACCCAAATTTTCATAGGCCCTTACCAAAACAAAACAAAAAACAATAGTTAAATAAAAGCAGGAAATAACAATGTTTGCAAGTGATTTTTTTTAAGGTAAAACCTACTTTTTGTATCTTAATGTTTAACAGAAAGGAGATGTACTTTAGTATTGATACTTTAAGACCAATATTTTATCTTAGTTTTGTTACATTACATTATCTTCATTTATATTGTAGTCATGGAATTGTTTTGATTTCTTTTTCACTCTTGAAACAACAGGTAAACATTTATTGAACACCAGCCATTGTGCTAAGTGCTGAGGGTACAAAAAGAAACCAGACAGAACTGCCCCCAAAGCACTCGTGATCTAATAATTTCATACAAATCTTCCTTTGTTTCTCAGTTCTTTATGTCCAGATTTCCTAACTGTAGAATAATATTCCTTTACATTCATATAGCATAGTTTATTTCAGCCATTCCTGAATCATGAGGCCCATTATGTGTCCCCAGTTTTTGGTTATTAGAATGAGCAACTGCTATATATATTTTGGTACACATAGGATCCTTCTTTCCATTCTTGACTTTGTCAGGCTATAAGCCCAAGAGTGAGACCAGGTAGATAGAAATATAGCAACAATTTCCTGACTTCTCTTTGACCATTCCACATTGTTTTCTAAAATAGTTGAACCAATCACCATCATCAGTGAATTAGTTTGCCTAATTCCAATATTTTTTCAATAATTTTAATTTTTTTAGAAAACTATTTTCACCTTTTTACTACTTGACTCTTGGGGAGTACATCATAATTACAAACTCTGTGCCAATTTCTTATAGATTTTGAATGTCAGGCTTGTATCAAAGATGTTTGGTGTAAAGGTTTTTATCATAATAAGTTTCTTTTCTCCTTTTGGCCACATTAATTTATGGGAAAAGCTTTGAAACTTTATAGGATAAGTTATCTGTCTCCCACATTACACCTTAAAACTCATTGACAGGAGAGACCAACCTGGCTTTTGTATTTATATTTCCAGTGTTTAGCACAGTGTTTGGCTCCTAGTAAGTGCTCAATAAACACTTTTTCATTCACTTATTTTTTTTTACCCAGTATCTTTCTTTTCCTATCCACACTTATGAATAATATAATCTTCCAAGCTCCTCTAGTTGTTTTGTGGTTTGTTATCTTTTACTTGAGTCATTTATTTGAAATTTATTATATATGTAGCATAAGGATATCAGAATCTCAGAATGGGAAGGCACATCAGAAACCATATCAGCCAAACAATACTTCAAAAAGATAATTTACGCTTTCCCATAATGATTTATTTCCTCTGTGAAAGATTCTAGTTAAAACCTTTTCTGATAACTCTATCCTCCAAAATAAGGACACAACGCCCTGCTTACACTTAGTTGATCTATATATAGGATTTCTAGAAAATATACCAAAATAAGAAGTGGATAGAGCTTATGGAGTAGGCATGTGATTAAGATTTTCAACACAACTGGGCCTGAATTTTGTTTCTATAAAAGATGAACCCGTACCTGCAATGGTCCCTAGCCAAATGGGGAAAGAACTGCCCAGATGTCTGACAACTCAATTTACAATGGAATTTCAATGTATGTTCCAGATTCTGGGATAGTGTAACAACATCCAGTCAAATTTCTTTTCATGAATTAACATATCTATTTCATATTCTTTATTATTCACATTTTTGCATTGGTATAGAAACATCTTATGCTGTGCAGATATCACTAAGAGCCTTACGGAGATGAGACTGATTTATTCCAGAAATAGTGCTGTGGATATGTATATGATATTTAAAAGGGAAATAAGGGATAAAATGTGCATTAGAATAAAATGAGAATATGAACATGCCTGAGGAAGTGCTTGAAATGGCAAAGAGATGAATGCTAGAAAACCTCTAGGTAAAGATGAGAAGAAATTTTAGTGACCTTGACAAACTATGCAAAGAAGCAAAATATCTATTAATGGGGGAGAACTCTGACCCACTAGAAACTCCTGAGTATTCCCTTTTAGTCATAGGTTTTTGAGAGACAGTGACAGAAGAAAGGCAAAGACATAGATATAAGAGGAGACAGTCACAGAGACCGAGATATAGAGAGAGAAATGAGCACACACAGAGAAGCAGGGACATAGACATTAGTAGAAAGACAGGCAGATATAGAGAGGCACAGAAGGGAAGAAAGACTGAAGAGCAAAGAGAGAGGCAGAGACAGAGACAGAGAGGGAGAGAAAGAAACACAGAAACAGACATGCGGCAGAGATATATAGAGAGATGAGCAGAGACACGGAGACAGAGGCCCCATCTGCTTCAGCCCACGACCCCCGACACTCCGTTTCTTCCAGGGCAGAGACCCCCAGGGCAAGGGCTGGGAGGGAGGGAGGGAAACAAGACCCCGAAGCGGCTGCAGGAAGGATGCGGGGCACACCTGCTCACCCTGCGCCCGGGCATCTCGGCAACGAGGCCGGTGGAGGACTGGGAAGAGTGAAAGCCATGGAGGAGGCCGAAGAAAGCCCGGGCCTAGAGGCCCCAAGAGGCAAGGAACCCAACAAGAGAAGAATAAAAGCCTCCAGAGCAAAACTGGGAATAATCGGGGAATGCGCTTGCGCAACAGTAGGCCGTTGATTACATTTCCCAGGATGTCAGATAGCAATGCGACCTGGAAGCATCCACGGTTTCCCAGAATCCATCCCGAAGGCAGCTCTTTAAGCACGTATGTCCTGCTTATTCCAATTCGAATTGTCCCTCATCCCAGGGGCTTCTGGGCGTCGTAGTTCTGGGCTCGGTCTGCGCAGGCGTAGTTCAGAAGTGAGTGGGCGGGGCAGGGCTTTCCGCCCTTACTTTTTCGCCGAGCTTAGTGCAGGTGAGCTGGTGAGTGGGGTGAATGTGTGTGCGCGCACGTACGTGTGCGAGAGGATGAAAGCGAGCGTGTGAAAGTGAGTGCAGGCGAGTCCGGGCGGAGCTGGCCTGGGAGGGGGTTGGGCGTGGGGGAGATGTGGGGGAGGGGCGCTAGGCGGGGCACTGAGTATGTAAGCTGTTTGGGGGGAGGGGAGGGGCAGGGTCTCTGCTGGGCCGGGGTCCTTGGCTGGGAGGAGGGGTGGGGGAGGGAGAGGACGTGAGCGCCGAGGGATTTGGGGGGCCATATTGTCAGAGTGGAACCTGCAAAGTGGCCTGTGACCCTTCTAGACCCGCACTCCTCTCCCCCTTCATTCTCTGTGATCCAGCTTTCTCTTATCCCCCTTTCCCCATCTCATCTTCCATCCACAATTCCCCTGTCCCACCCTTTTCCCATCCCTCCTCCCATATCCCTTCCATTCATGTTTCCCCAGTCTCCCCTTTCCTCTGATCCCCATTTATTTCTCTATCCCTTCATTCCTTTTCTTCCTTTTCCCCCATTCTTTCCCCTCCTCCTCTTCTCCCCCTTATCATCCCTTCTAACGTCTTCACTCTTTCCTCTCCACCACTCCCCCCCTTCACCCCATTCCTTCTTCCTCCTCCTTCCCCCCATTTCTTGGTGGTTCGTCCCTTTATTCCCTTCTCCCCCTTCATCCCTCACTCTGCTTCACCCCTTTTTTCCCATCTTCCCTTTTCCCCCTTCTCTCCTCAGATTTGGATGTTGTTTTTGTTATCTAAACTATTTTTTTTTTTTTTTTACTGTTTGTGGAATAGCTGTGTGAGTGTAACAACCTGATCTTCATTTATTAAACATCTACCTGATACAGAGTTGCTACCAGGGACACAGAGATGAAAAGGAACGTGCCCTGTCCTTGAACTGGCATCCTTCTCATATAACCTGAGAGCTACAAGGGACTTCATCCTACCTGAGAGATTCTCTACTAGATATGACCAGCTATTCTCCTCCTGCCTTGTTTCCTAGTGTTAGACATTTCTTTGTTAGGAAATTTTTTCTGATTTTAAACTTAAATTTGCTCTTGGCATCTTTCATAAGTTGCTCTTAATTATGACTTCCCTTGACAAAATGAGCAAACCTGTTTACATGGAACAGACTTTCAAATAATTGAAGATAGCTGTTATTCCCTTCTTAGTCTTCCAATCTCCAAAGTCCAAGTCTTTCAACTGATTGTTCTAGTTGACCTCCTTTGGACAATTTGGTTTATCAGTGTTCTTAAACTCTGATGCCCAAACACAACTTAGTACTGCAGATGAGGGCAGGGTGTGAGGGAATTGTTTATCTGAAAGTTAAACTTCTTTTACTATAGCCCAAGAATGTATGAACTTTCTTGGCTGTGGTCTCATTGAACTAGCTCCCCACAAAGACTCCTAGCTCTTTTCAGTCTTGTTATTGTTCTCAGTTAAACTGTTCTCTCCCTCATCTAGTCCACGTGAAGTTGATTTTTTTCTAATCCAAGTATAAATATTTACATTTATTCTTATTGAATTTCATCATTTCATTCAGCCCAGTGTTCTAGCCAACAAATATATGCAGTGCAAAATAAATACATTGTATTTTTATCTAATGATACAGCTTTCCTGATCACCTTTTCCAGCATTGATTTCACTTTCATTCATTTCCCCTGGGAAAGGTGGGAGAGTTAGAATACTCATTGCACTCCATTGCCACTTCTAGCCTTTCTTACTTTATTGAATAGCATCTTTTGTGAAGCTCATTCTATTCATATTATTACCCAATCATGATTCTGATGGCATATCTCCTCCAAGATGCTTTTCTGTGTCTCAGTTTTTCTCTGTTCTCATACCAATGGACTTGTCCCATAACATATTGATATTCCTTCAAGCCATTCTCAGTTTACTCATTTTCTATGACTTACTCTCTACCCCACCTTAGCCACACACAAAGATTACACCCTTGGTTTTGCCGTAGTTTGCAAATACCTCCGTGTTCATGAACTTTGAAGACCCTTTGTCTGATCATATTGTGACTGTAATCATTCCCCCTTTCACTCTGCTCAGCAACCTCCAAACCTAGTCTTTCTCTTCATTGTGAACTCTGGCCTCATGACCCCCTTGTTCTTTCCCAAGCCATCACTCCTTCACTTCCTACACTCTCCATTTTTCCCTGTCTTGACCCCTCATCAAAGAAGCACAACCCCACACTCTCTCATTATAATTTAGAGTACTTTGTTCTCATCCCATCATTGATCTTTCCTTGCCAAACCTTAGACCTGCCCTATTCCAGCCTTCATCCTTACACATACGGCTGAATGAAGCGTAAGAGAATCATGACAACATGCTGGCTGGATCTCCTACAAATTTCTGTTGCATAATCTCACCTAGGCTACTATGGAGTCCTTGTATTCCTCCCTAATTAATTCACTATCCCACTCACCCTAGCCCCTCTTCCCAGATCCCCTTATCTCACACCTTCCATGGCTCCCTCACTCCTCACAGTCTCAGTTGAGAACCTTGTCTCATACTTGACTGAAAAAAGCAAAGGCTGTGCCCCAAGAACTTGCTTTTATTCCCTTTTGCCCATCTCATATCACTGTCTCCTGCTACTTTCTCCTCCTATTGCACATGAAGAGGTGGTCTTTTTCCTTATAAGGCTAGTCCTTGTACGTGTTCCAAATGATCTCCAACAGATTTCTCATTCTACCTTCCTCACACTAATCTTCAGTCTCTTTCTCCTGGCTGCTTCCCTGCTGCCTACAAACAGGCTTATGATTCCCCTGTCCAAAAAACCTCAAAATCCAAAAGCTTATTTTATCCCTCTGTCCCTGCTAGTCACCACCATATACTTTCTTCCCTCTTTTCTTGTGGTCTGGCTTCTAACCTTACGGTTCAGCCGAAACTGCTTTCTACAGAGTTACCAGTGATTTAATTGTCAGCTACAGTGACCTTTCAGTCTTCATCCCTCTTGACATTTCTGCAGTCAATCCCCCATTTTTTTCTGGATATTCTCATCTATTCAAGTTTTTGTGAGGCTGTTCTCCCCTAGTTTTCCTCCTTCCTGTCTTACTTTTCCTTCTCAATCTCCTTTGCTGGATCTTCTTCCACGTTATTTCTTTTAACAATGAGTGGCTTCATGGCTTCCAAAGCTCTATTCTTGGCCAGCTTCTATTTTCCTTCTGTTTCATTTCTCACTTCCCATGGTTTCCACTGTCATCTGTATGCAGGTAATTTTCAGATTTGTCCAGCAGTGAACTCCAGTCATTTACAACTCGTTATTTAACATTTCAAATTGGATGTCTCATAGACATATTAAATAAAATGTGTCCAAATTTTTTCCCCACTAAATCCTCCCTTCTTCTTAACTTTTTTTTTTTTTTTTTTTTTTTTTTTTTTTTTTTGGGAAATTGAGTTTATTTTTTTTTCCCGGGGGGGGCCAGCAAGGGGGGAATGTTTATTGTCGAACACCAGATTTGAAGTCGGGTCCTCCCGACTTCAGGGCTGGTCCTCTATCCACTGTGCCACCTAGCTGCCCCTCTTCTTAATTTTTATAAGGTATCACCATCTTCCCAATCACCCAGGATCATCATTACTTTGGTGTCATCCTCAGCTCTCACTTTACCTCATGCCCCATAACCAATGAGTTGCCCAGTACTATTGCTTCTACTTTATGTTTCTTTGATGTGTTGCCTTCTCTCCTTTGGCACTAACACTCCATTGGTGCAGACTCTCATCATTTCACACCTGGACTATTGAAAAGCATGCTGATGGATCTCTCTAGTCATGTCTCCCCACCAACCAATCAATCTTTCACTCAGTTATCAGATTAACCTTCCTAAAACACAAGATTAACTATGTCACTCCTCTTTATTCAATCATCTACCATCATCTCCAGTACCAAATATAAAATTCTGTTGATATTTAAAACCCTATATAGCCTGCCCCCCCATTTTTCCAAACTTCTTATACCTTAAACTTTTCGATCCAAAGGCTAGTGACTCTTGCCTGCTTGCTGATCCTCAGCTAGATACCATCTCCTCTGAATCCACCCAGTTTCATGTGTTATTCCTCAGCCCAGAGCTCTCTCCCTTCTCATCTCTGCCTGTTAGCTTCCCTGACTTCTTTCAGGTCTCAGCCAAAATCCCACCTTTTTCAGAATCCCCCTTAATATTAGTATCTTCCCTCTCTTAATTTTCTACAGTTTGTCCTGTCTAAAGCTTGTTGGTAAATAGTTCTTTTTTCCCCTGTGTTTCCTCTGTTAGACTATGAGCTTCTTAAGAGTAAGGACTACTCTTTCTTTGTTCCCCAGCCCTTAGCATAGTACTTGGCACCTAATAGGCATTTAATGAATTGGGGGTGGCCTCTACTAGCTCCTTAGGAGGGGATGGGTAATCAGGAAAAGCTACCTGGTGGTGTTTTTAAAGGAAACAAAGGATTTTACAAGGAGGATTTGAGGAGAAAGGCCATCACGGCATAAAGATGTGACAATGAATTATTATATGGAGAGTTACACAGTAAGTCTGGAAAGGTTGGGGCCAAGTAGTGCCAAACAAAAGAATGTATCTTTGATCTTAAAAGTAATAAGTAATTGTCAGAGTTTATTGAGGAGAGGAGAAATATTGTTAGTTTAGGGAAACCATTTTTGCTGCTTTGTGGAACATGAATTGAGGAGGTAGGCTAACTATTAGAGGTCATTGTAACAATCTAGGTGTGAAAAGTTGAGGGTCTGAAATACAATAGTAGTTGTATTAATAGGAGAGGAGCAAACACAAGAAGCATCAATTCTGACAGAGTCTGTAGATTGTGCTATAATCTAAAAAAATTAAGATGATGGTTATCTTTCTTCAGTTTAGGGAACTTCTCATGTCCATCATTTTTCAGAGTTCATCAAGGGTAGTTCTCTCAGGTCTTTGGATAACTTGGGAAATCAGGGCCACTCATTAGTGTTGTTCATTCAATTCCAGTTTGAATAAGATCTATTTGTGTGAATTTTAAAATGAGAAGGTGGCTTAATAAGTATCTCCTATCTATTTGAAGTCTTCCACTTGGCAGGATTGTGAATGGTGGGGTCTTCCTGATGCTCCTATTCATAGATGATGTTGTATCAGTTGCCTCAAGTACAAAAATATGGCAGTTTCTCAAAAGTTTTGTGACCACTCATTAGAGATTGGATGGCAATGGCCATCCAAATAGGAGAGACCGAGACCAAGTGAATAGAGAATGTCTATTCTCATATAACACCATATAGTTGGTGGACAAGCTATAAAGCTAAAAGTGTATGTGTGTAAGTGCACATACACAAATACATATATACTACTGTAATATATAATTACATGTAAACATTAGATATATGGCATATATGGTATGTACACTTATGTTTGTATGTACATATGTATATGTGTGTATACACACACACATATATAAAGAAAGATAGATGTATCAACATTCCACCAGAATTGTTTTTTAGCAATAAGATGTGGAATATAACAGTATCTGAAAAATTAAAAATGAATATCACAGAGATCAGTGGATTGGAACATGGTGATTATAAGAAGAATTTTGGAGAACAGGATTAAAAGGTGTTATCAGAGAAAAGCATGTGAGAGGAAAGGGGTTAAGTCAAGTGGCAATGGCAAAGGCAGGGAATGACAAGTAGGGAACCAAGAGTGCTTCACTGATCCTGATGCTGGAAGAAATCAACGAAGGCTTAAAATTGGGTAGACACCATTTGGCATATGATATAAACAAAAATTGCACAGGATGGCCAAGTATGGATGGGTTGTGGGAAGAATGAGCTTCAAAAGTAGTGGTATTACAGATGCATTTGAGTATTTCAGATTCAATATTTAGCAGCAAAAGCCTCTCCAAATTAATAATGGGGTGGCAAGCCATTAGGAAGGAGAACAGGAGAAACCCATTTATAAGCCTTTTTTATCTAAATTATATTTGTTTAAAAGGGCATTATTTTCTGCCAATTGAGGGTGAGAAGGATGCTGCAGCACTTCAAAACTTATCCAGATGGGGTGGTATTATGGCAGCTCTGAAGGTAAATTCCCAGCTCTCCCTTCTTGTAACACAGGAAAAGTCCTGTGTTAGGTATATCTGCGCTTTGTGGGGTTCTATGGTGGTGATTGATGGGGAAGCAAGGTATTACCTGTTACTTTGCTTCCAGATCTGTGCTTTCAGATTTTTTAGCAGAAAAGGGAGTGAGGAAAGAATTTGACTCATCCCTAGACTGATTTTGGATCTATTCTTCATAGAAATAAAAATCTGTTCTTCACGGCCATACCTGCACAGGTTTTTGTTTGTTTGTTTGTTTGTTTTTGTTTTGTTTTGCTCTGTGAGCTTATCCACAGAACAAAAGTGCTAAAGTTTGTTTATGGCCTGATTTTCTGATTTAACTCTTCTATGCAAATCTCAGGTCTATCTCTAAAGTATCCATGTAGTAAGAACAGCTAACAGGTTGACATTTACTCAGGACCTTTTGTTCCATATTTCATTTATTAACATGTGTTATCTATGAGTTTGTCCAGCAGGCAGTTAGTTGCTCAGGACTAGAATGGGGATTTACCTTTTTGGGGCCTTGAGATTTTTACTCATCAAAGGTCAGGTACTCTCTTATTTCTCTACTTTTATTGGATTTCATGTTTAAATCCATCCTTAGGAAATCATGTCCATGCTTTTTCCCTCTGATTTTAGTAGAAGATGTGTCCAATTCTGGGTTCCTTCTGACCTCTCAAAGGACCATGGGAATCACATCCAAATGATATGTGGGAAATTCCACTCCAGTGGACTTGGGAGCTACAAGGCAAGACTTGGTCTCCCTCTTGATTTCTTTTTTGTCCTCAGTTCTGGCTTCTCAAGATTCTGCCCTTCCCCAAGAAAAGAAAATCAAGGAAGAGATGGAAATGACTTCTGGTTTCTTACCACCCACATCCCAGGTAAGTTAGGATTTCCTCTTTCTTGAAATACCATTCCTTTTCTCAAAGTGTGGACCTTTCCTTCCTTAGTCCCCTATTTTGTTTATAGTTGCATTCAGGAATTTGAACATCAGTTTTCCCTGACTCAGAAAACTGGTGCTTCTGACATATGATGTAGAGTTTATAGATTATTAGAACTTGTCACAGTGTTAAAAATCACCCCTAATTTGATTCCTGAAGAAATCAAAGCCTAAAGAAGGTGCTGTCTTACTCATCAGGGATCAGACCTTAACTATTTCTACATGTGTTCCAATCCTACTGCTCTGGTCTTCTGTGGAATGTTCCCCACTTGTCTTGTATCTTTACCCCTCCCTTTGGCAATTTATTTATTCATTTTAGTACTAAAGTCTAAAGGGCCTGCTGCCCTTCTTTAAAGTTTTGTTGACACAGAAAATATATTCACCAGAATTAATTTTAAAAATAACTGTATTGATAAATTTTGTTTTGATGCATCATAGATACCCATGAGTTACTCCCAGTTGAACCCCCTACAGTGTGTAGTTTTGGAAAAAAGGTAAGTGAAACAACATAAATGAGTATTTGTGACCTACTACATGCAGCCTTGGTCCTTTAGTGATTAAAAAAGGCATATCTTATAAGTTATTACTAATGCCATCCAGTGTTTATAGATTTAAAATTGTAAGATACCTAATAGGTCATCTGGTCCAGTTGACTTATTTTACAGATAAAGAAACAGGCCTAGAGTGGTGAAGAAATTTGTTCAGAGTCCCCTAGGTAATAACTAGTATAGCCTAAATCCTCCAACCCCTCCAAACCAACATTCTTTCCACTAATAAATGCTGTTCTTGATCTTATTTATTTGCCATTTAAATTTGTTTTCTTATACATGGTTGAAGTAATTGTTTATGGTGTTCTTTTAATTTTGCCTTTTATAGTTTCATATTAGAAACCTTTGTATTTATCATTATTTACAGCAGAGTATTATAGAGTCTTTGAAATGACAATTTGTTTTCACTTTTTTTCCTATTGCAAATAGTGTTGTTATAAATATTTTTGTGTAGCTATTTTCTTTTTAGCAGTAACCTCCTTCAGATTAAACCCAATAGTGGGACGTAATAACTGAATTAGAGCACATGAACAGTTTTGTAACTTTTCTTGCTTAATTGCAAAGTATTTTTTGTTGGACCAGTATATAACATCTTAAGCAGTGAATATATCCATTTTTTCTCACATTCCACAAATACTTGAACTGTTTTCATTTTTAGGAATTTAAAATATTTAGTGAAAAAGCTTATATTTGTTTTAATTTGAATCTCTCTGATTACTAGCAATGTTGAGCTGGTGGTTGATAATTTGCATTTCATATTTTGGGAATTGTTAATTTATATCTTTTCTAAAATTATTGAGTCTTTATTTTTTTCTCCTCATACTTCCTCCCCTCATAAAAAAAGAGAGAGAGAGAGAGAGAGAGAGAGAGAGAGAGATAGAGCAAAATCCTTATAACAAATATGGATGGTCATGCAAAGCAGATTTCCACATTGCTGTCATCTACCTATGTATGATTCATTCTCTATCACCTTTCTGTTAATTTGTAGCATACTTCATTAGCTGTCTTCTAGAATCATGATTGTTCACTACATTGACCCTACTCTGAATCTCTCATTTTTATTTGAACTGAATATAGTGTGTTCTATGTGTATGTGAGAGAGAGACAGACAGACAGACAGACAGACAGACAGAGAGAAGGAGGGAAGGAGAAAGTAGTATGTAAAAGCTTTCTATTTGATAGAATTGAAATCTATTTTATCTTTTGTGATACAGCCTTTTTTGGATCTCATTACAAGCTCATTACCATGTCCTTTTACTCATTGACTTCAAACACATTAAAAGACAGAATATTTTAGAATATGAATTGTCTGAAATATTCATAGCAGCCCTACTTTTTTAGTGAAGAACTGGAAACTAATTGGGTTTCCATCATTTGGAGAGTGGTTAAATAATTTGTATTATATAAATGTATAAAAAACAACAAGTGTAAGGGTTTCAGAGAAAGATAAGAAGACTTGTATGAATTGATTCAGTGATGAAAGAAGAATCAGGGGGAAAATATACACAATGACTAAAACGCTGAGTATAAAAAAAACAAACAAACAATAAAATAGCTGAGCTCTGTATGTAAGGACCAGTCTTAATTCCAAAGCATAAAGAATAAACCAGATCTTTTAGAGATAAAGGACTGTGGTGATTGAGAATGGTTCATAATTTGTCAGATTTGGTTACTGCTTTGGTTGGTTGTTGTTTTTTTTTGGGGGGGGTTGATTGTTTATTTTTGTTATAAGAAGTAAGTTGGGAAGGAAATAAAGTCTATGGTATTAAAAAATTAAAAGCATCAATAAAAACTTAGATTATCAGCTATCTATAGTTGTGGGAGAAACTAATTATTTTTTACAGTTTAACTTGCATAGGATTTATCTTTAGAATTTGATATGGCATAGCCAAAAGATGCTGATTTAAGCATATATTATTCTCAGAAGTTCATGAATAAAGTGTTCTATCTCAAGTACTTAGTTTTCTTAAATATTTCCTTCTAACTTTATTTATCTAGTATCTTTCATTGATCATCTTTTTTTTTTTATTCAGGACCAGAGAGAGTTGATAACTACTGTTGTAGAGTGTAAATTAAAATTTGTTAATGCTTCCTCTCACCTTAACATTTCTAGAGTTAGTTTTTATTTTTCATTCTTTATTAAGGAATCCTTGATCTTTTAATTCACAGAATGAATTTTATTATTCCGTGAACTATCCCCTTGGTAATTTGAATACTAATGCATTACATTTTGTAATGAATTTGGGTAGTCCTTTTTCCCCCTCTATTTTATTGAACCTAGCTTTGAAAATTGAATTCTCATCACTTATTTATGACTTTTTTTAACCAGATCTGTGATTTCATTTGTATAGTGAACACTTGATGAGGAAATGCTCTCTGCCAGTACAGACTGGCAGTTTTTCTATCAATGACTACCTTAGAACACTCCCCGAGGTCCTTAGAATTAAGTCTATCTGCTCAGAGTCACATTACCACAACATGTTGGAGGGGGGTACTTGAGTCCAGATTTTTCTGGCTCCAACCAAGATCAACTCTCTATCCATTGATTAGTCTGCCTATACATGTACATATGCATATGTGTATAACATGTATATGTATATAACATATACACAGCACACGTTATATACCTTTGTGATGCACACAAATTTGTGTATATACACATACGCTGTGTACATGTGTATATATGCATGTGGACATGCATATTCTGGCAGAAGTATGCCCTAAGACAAGAATAACAGAAAATTAAATAGGCCCAGAAACAAAGAGAGCTGCCTAACTATGCCTTGAAAGAGTTAAAGCTTCCTATTTCTGCCTTCTGTTCTTATCCCAAAGAGACAAAGGGATCCAAAACAGACAACCACTGATTGAGGCACATTTCTTACTTCTGGAGAATAATACTAAGTGGAAACTAGATAGAGCAGATCTTGGCTGACCCTGCAAAACTGACAAAGAACTAGACTAAGATCAATTCCAAAAGCCAGGAGAGATTTTACTTGTAAACAAAAGGAAATAGATTTGTATTGCTCTGAGTACTGTTCCACTTATGCAAAATATAGAGAGCTAATCAAAAGCAACACAGGTTACATTTTGAGCTCTTTGGGTTCCTTATCCCCTGCAGTAATCTTGTCACAAAAATGTTATTTAATCATAGTACATTAATGAAAGCTAGAGTCCCAAATCAAATTATATCTATAACTCACAAGGGTGAAAAAAATTTCAAATCTTCACTGAAACACCTTGATGTATGACATAAAGTTCTAACAAGAAATATGTTTTTATATGTACTGTTTTTTAAAGGGTAAGCAACACTGCCCTTTACTCTCCCACTTCATTGCAAAGTTAATGATATGGAATATCACATAAATTTCCATGTCTAATGGGCTCCAGACCCAACCACATTGTTCTCAGATAAAATCTTACCCTGTTATCCAGAGATTCATCCCTTAGGGTATGACCTTTTGATTGGTTGGGTTGTCCATGTCTAGGTGACCACAGGCCCAACCATAAGCATTCTAGTCAGCTTTCTGTCATGCCTTCCAGATGCTGCCTCCACCTCTGATCTGACACTGCAGCTATTAACCATGGCACTAGGCTCCTGAAGAGCCACCAACATACACCATTGAGCCTCTTTCTGATACTGTATGTTGTCTTCCTTAATTAGAGCGTGAGGTCTCTGCTTATATTTGTATCATGTGTTCAGAACAGTGCCTGGAACAGAGTAAACACTAAATAAGTACTTTTTCTTTCATTCATTCATACCAAATGTTTAGAAAGACATCACAGATGCTATTACTTTTTAAATGTGATGAAGAAGAGACAGGATTATACAGTGAGAAAGGAATTAGCTTTGAAGTCAGAGAATCTGGGACCAAATCCTGGTTTGGCTACTCACTCTGTGACTTTGAGCAAGTCATTTAAACTTTCTGAGTCTCAATTTCCTTATCTATAAAATGAGAGAGTAGAGCTAGAACATCTGAAAGGTCCCTTCCAGCTATAACTCCATGAATCTGTGATTCTAGTCATTACTGATCCAAAGCCTGTGGTGAACCTTATATTAAATATGAGAATTCTTGATAAACACATGAGAATAGAAGACTCAAGCTTTACAAACTCTATATAGTACACCATATTTACATGCACATAATTGCACAATTCTGTTGTTTTATTGTTTGCTGAACATTTTCATTTATTTATTTGGCCTTTTTAAAAGTTAATTTATTTTAATACACATTGCTTTATAAATCATGTTGGGAGAGAAAAACTAGAAGGAAAGGGAAAAAAAACCATGGAAGAAAAAAAAAGAAAAAAAGAGGTGAACATAGTATGTTTTGATTTATATTCAATCATAGTTCTTTTTCTGGTTGCAGATGGCACTTTCTGTCCAGAGTCTATTGGTATTGCTTTGCATCACAGAGCACTGAGAAGAACCAAGTCTTTCATAGTTGATCATCACACATTTTTGCTGTTATTATGAATAATGTATTCTTGGTTCTGCTTGTTTCACTCAGCATCAGTTCACATAAATCTTTCCAAACCTTTCTAAAATCTGTTTGCTGATTATTTTTTTAAAAACATTTGACTCATAGAAAATGCAATCTAAGATACTCTTCTCTAGTGAGATGTGTTTAGTACATATTAATATTTTATACTTCCTGAGTGCAGTGGATAGAGCACCAATCCTGAAGTGAGCAGGACCTAAGTTCAGATCTGTCCTCCTATACTTACTAGCTGTGTATCCCTGGCAAGTCACTTAATTTTAATTGCTTTAAAAAAAATTTCCTTGATAGAAACAACCATATTCAAAGCAGTAAGCAGAAAGATGAATGCTAAGGTTAAAATTGCTTAATAATGACATAGAACATATTCTGTGCAGAATCCAAATGGGAAAGGAATTCTATTTAAATAGTAAGGACCTCCAGATATTCCTGTTGTGCATGATGTACTAATTTTTTTAGTTGTTTTTAAAAACTTTTATTTTCTCAAAACATATGCATGGATAATTTTTCAACATTGAACATTGCAAGACCTTGTATTCCAAATTTTCCCCTCTTCCCCTCACCTACTCCCCTAGATTGCAAATTATCCAAAATATGTTAAACATGTTAAAAATATATATATGCTAAATCCAATATATGTATACATATTTATATAATTAGTGTGCTACACAAGAAAAAATCAGATAAAAAAGAAAAAATAAGAAAAAACAAATTGCAAGCACACAACAACAAAAAGATTGAAAATGCTATGTTGTGATCCACACTCAGTTCCTATTGTTCTCTCTCTGGGTATAGATGACTCTCTTCACAAGATCATTGGAATTGATCTCAATCATCTCATTGTTGAAAAGAACCTCATCTGATATGTTAACTTCTTTGAAGCACAGAATACTATAGATGTTCACTCATCCATGCATGGCTATTCAAGGAAGTAGCTGACTAGTCTCTACAGGAAAAAATAAATGATTAAGAATGAATTACTAGGGGCAGCTAAGTGGTGCAATGGATAGAGCACCAGTCCCGAAGTCAGGAAGACCTGAGTTCAAATCTGGTCTCAGACACTTAACATTTCTTAGCTGTGTGATCTTGGGCAAGTCACAACCCCAATTGCTTCAGCAAAAAGCAAGGGGAAAAAAAAGGAATTACTATCCAAAATATGATATTAAGTTGTTTGAGCAGTCCTTCAAGACAGTATATCAATATGTGTAAAATGGACATATACTTCTGACAGTGAGTTAAGACTGAAACTGAATAGGAGAGAATAAATTTGCTTGCATTTAGAAAGTTACATGATACTTTCAGTAATCCCAAGGTGCTGCTCTTAATTCACAAACATCTTTTTTTTTTAACATCAATATTGTCTCCTGATATTCACCCAAAAGCAAAGACCCATCTTTTTCATATGAATGTCAGTCCATAAACCTAACTGTCTGCTAAGTACTTAGCAATTAAATCACTGAAAAAAAAACAAAAAACAAAAAAAAGTATGCACCACACACTTGTAGGTTTACTCTACATTAACATTTCTCACTTTCTTAATCAAGCTCTGATTTGTAGCTTTTGCCAATTTCCAAGGCATACATTCTCACATTGAAACTTTCTGAGAGCTGTTAGGAGTTGACTAGCACACCTTGTCCGCCTCAATTCATGCTCAAGGGCTAAGCCATATTGATTAGCTGAACATACTTAAGTCATATCTACACAGCACTGGACCCCAGATCAGACCATGCTGCTTCACATATTATCTAATCACCTACTTAGACCATCTTGCCATATGCCTGCTTCACATGGAGTGTATCACTTGCCCATCCCCTACACTTTCCACCTTTGTCCTGAACACAGTAATCAATCAGTAGTACCATTACTTGAAGAAAAGGCTTGTCACTTAACTTGACAGTGCTCTGTTATCAAACAGGACTTTTCAGTACATTTGTTTGAGTGGCAGTTCTCTTTCTTTTCCCCCAAACAGGTTATCTTTCTCAGGTTTTTCACTAAGATTCTGTATCTCTTCTTAAGGCGAATTTGCTAATTTTTCTTACATAAACATTCTTTTTATATCTCCATGAGCAACTAAAATGTTCATGTAGAGAAGGAGCAGTGCTGTATATGAGTAAAGAATATAATGTATAAGGGGCCAGTTTGGAAAATGATTTGTAAGGTTGACCTTGAGTATTAAAGCAAAATTTCCTAAATGATGCAGAGTCTGATAAAATTTAAAAAATAGTGAAGTACATAAGTGAAGCAAGAATACTCCAAACCCTTATGCTGTGAGATCTTTTCCCTTTACATTCTGGCACCTTCACATCCTCGTTTTCTCTATGAAGAGGGTTCCTATGTGAGCACAAACCTGATTTGACATTTTAGGTATCACTCACCTTCCAAGATGTGACTGTGGACTTCTCCCAGGAGGAATGGGACCGTTTGGAGCCTGCCCAAAAAGACATGTATAGGGATGTGATGCTGGAGAACTATGAGAATTTTGTCTTCCTTGGTAAGGACAGTTTTACATAATGAGTCATCATCCATCCATTTCTTTGCTTTCTTATTTCCTAATAGTGTAGGATGTCTGCAAGGTTTCACTGAGTTTTAACTTTATATGCAGAGATATTGTCATGAATACATGCAATATAATATGCTACATTCATGCAACATAAACGTGGAGATTCCTGTAAAATAATAAATAATAATAAATAACTAAGCACTTACATGGCACTTTTAAAGTTTATAAAGCATTTGGTAGATCTCATCTTTCTTCATGATAACCTTGGGAGGTGGATGCTCTTATCCTCATTTTATAGAGGAGGAAACTGAGGCAGAGAGAATTTCAGTGACTTACTCAGGGCCACATATCAGAGGCAATGACAGTCTATCTGTGCTTTGCCCAACTTGTAAATATGGAGCTGGCTTTTTCTTCCTAAGTGTAAGACTCTACTTATCCTTATTGAATTTCATCTTACTCTGCATTCAGTAGAGATTCTTTTTGATCCCAATTGTCATCCAGGCTATTAGCTGCCCCTCCCAGCTTGGTGTCATCTGCTGATTGAATGAACATACCATAGCATAGATACCTCTAAATGAATATGCTTTTTTAAAGGCCAGATCATTCCCATTAATCTACCCTCACTGCTTCCTAGGAACTTTGTCACATCCTCTGGGTCTTCTTAGCATGCCCTAAAGGGAGAAGAAGATAACACTGAATTCTATGATTTTCTCAACACTTAACCATTTCTGTCCCTTTGAGCAGGGCTTCCAGTTTCCAAACCAGATGTGATCTCCCATCTAGAAAGAAGAGAAACCCCATGGATGACAGAGAGTGAAGTCCTCATCAGCACTTATCTAGGTGAGTGAAAGCCAAGCTTAAGGGTGTTTGTTAGGATATTTTCTCTTGAGTCTCCCTGGCCTCTAAAGAAGAGCTGTGGTTGTCAGCCCTGGGTTCTCTCCTCTTTGATATCTGCCACTTTGCTAATAGCTCCCTCTGCCCATATTCTCCAATCTCCAGAAGAGATATCTTTATTTCTAATGCTAACACCTCTCCCTACACACCTTTCCTTTTCTACCTCCTCTCCTGGCATCTTTAATCTCTCCTTCTTCAAAGTTTCCTTTCCTCCTGCTTTCAGATATAATTATATTCAAGCTGTATTTAAAACTGACACAAATAAACTCTTTCCTTTTTTTCTACCTTGCATTTTCCCTCAACTCTATCTCTAACCTGCCATCTACACTGTTTCCATTTCTTTGTTCTCTTTCTCTTGTGAAAGGCTAAAATCTGCCTTCTTTCCAACTGTTCCATGACCATAATCTTTAAGGCTGCTATGGACCTCCATGATAGTCATGCTAGTTTGCATCCACTTTATAACTCCCACTGTACTTTTCCACCTTGTAAGGTGAATCATGCATCAACCTTCCCATTTTACAGCAGAGGAAGCTGAGCCACAAGGGAGTGGTCTTGTTCATGGTCACCTGGCTAATTGAAATCAGACTGAGGCTTCCTTTAGTCCATGGCTTTTCCCAAAGGCTTTCTCTCACATCTTCATCTTGTTCCACCTCTGCCATGTTTCACCTCTTGACACTTCTTGGGAAGGTTTCAGACAGGATTCTCAGTCTGGTTTAGGTTGGACTTAGTGGCCTCTGGTATCCCTTCCCACTCTGGGATTCTGTAAAGGTCTCACTGGACTCTGCCTTGGTCAGACCACAAGTAGAATATTATGTTCAGTTGTGGACACCCCATTTTAGGAAAGACATTGACAAAGTGGTGAAGTCCAAAGTGATTTTCCTTTCAGAGGAAGGAAATCAGGAAATCAGATGTGTTACCGCTTCTTAATGGGAACATTTTAGTGTGCTCAAGAGAAGGCATAAGACCTACCTAGAAATATCTTTTTTTTTTTTTTGGTGGAGGCAAGAGATTGGGCCAGAAGGGGCAAGTGAAAAGGAATGCAGAGTGAAAATATCTCTAAATTATAGTGAAGAGAGAGAGAGAGACAGACAGACAGAGACAGACACCAGGATATACCTGTTTCATCAGAAAGGAGATTTATCTTGATCATTGTCTTTTGCTATAGAAGGCTTCAATCTTGTCTCACACAGCAGAGAGATATCATTGTGCCCTGGTGACAGTGATTTTAAAGCCACAGTAGCAGGAGGAATGGCATTGATAACCCTGTGACAGGCTGCCCTCCAGACCTGGTATGCCCAGATTATATCATACTGTGTTCTTTGGTCATCGTGGAACTATCTGGAATCTATCCCTAATTGTTTACTTGCCATTTAGTAATCATCCTTCCTCAAAATCCCCTTCCATTATCACAGTCATGATCATAATTCTTCTTCAGCTTTTCTTTCTCTTAAATTTCCCTTAGGGAAATTGATCAACCTGCTATTACCTCTATTATGGAAGAGGTCAGATACACAACTTCGGCCCCAAGCTTTGGAGCAGTGGGCAGAATGGTCACATCTCAGCTGCCTTGCTAAATTGCATCATTGAAGCAGCCTGCATATATGGCATTTACCAGAATCATTAAGAAGCAGAAATCTTGACTCCTGATGACCAGCAGATTGGAAGTTAGAAAGTCATGTATAGACTTGATAAAAAGAAAACCTTCCTAACCATTAGCACTTCCCTACATTGAAACAGGCTCTTTTTCTATTTCTTTCCACTGAAGGTTTTTAGGGCAGACTAAAAGTTCACTTGCTGGGAATGTTGTGAAGGTGATTCCTGGACTAGGTAGTCTCCCTCTGAGGTCCTGGATTCCTTGTTCCCTTCTGTGCCCATCCTAAAATGCTTCACCTCTGAGCACCTTAGTGATCTATCCTTCAACAACTTGGTCATCCATATTTCCAAGATTTCCTGCCATACACTCATCTCTCTGCTCTTAGAATTATAGATTGAGTGTTGTCAATGCCCATCTTGACCAGCCCCCTTGTTTTGTCAGTAAGGAAACAGAATCCAGAGAGATGAGATAGTTTGCCCACAGCCCTACAGAGAGTAAATGGCAGAGCCAGGATTCTCTCCCTTATAGCACAGTTGTTCCTGGGGATCCATCTTTATAGACATGGAACGTGAGTAAGAGAGAGTGTTGGTGAAAAAAAGAGAGCCAATGACCAGTCCTTTTAGAAGACCCACAACAAGGTGTCAGAAAACAGATGAGCCAGTAAGGAAATGGAACAGGGTTATGAGGCGTATCATAGGAGGAGAGAATCTCCAGTGGGAGGGAGAGTGGCCAACAGTGATCAAAACTGTGCAGAGGCCTTGACAAATAAGGCTTGAGAAAGGGCCCTGGGATTTAGAAGAATGATGGCAGAAGCACACTGGCCAGAAAGATCAAGAGAAGGTGTTGGGGATGGGATTTTGTTGTTTTAATTTTAAAATTCAAGAGGCCGGAGCATATTTGCAAATCAATGAATGAAAGAATTGATGGTAAGATGAAAAATTGACATTACTATAGAGAAAACATTAATTGAAAACTTTGGGGAGAAATGGACAGGAAGTGAAATTAAGTGAAGAAGCAGAATTACATTAACTAGTAGGAATATCACTTCCGTGATTATCAGAGAGGAAAGCAAGAATGATCATGTTGAGAAAATTTTAGGAAAAGAATGGCAGCTCATGTCAGATGGTTTTGTTCTTCTCATTGAAGTAAGAGCCTCTGTCATCTGATGTAAGTGTGGGGGTGGGGAAACCTAGGAAGAAGACATGGAATAGTCCTTGTGGAATTGGATATAAAGAATAAGACTGTTGTACAGAACATAAGAACCACAGCAGAGTTGTTAAGTGAAAGCAGGGGCTCAGCTAAGGTTACATATATGAATCTGTGTTTAATTAATTCAGTTTTATTATTTTCTCCAATGAAATTCCATATCAACAATAGAGTTGGAGCACAGAAATCAGATAGTAGAATTAGCTAGATTTAGATATGATGACAATATATACCTGGAGTCCCTCAATATGACTATTCCCATAATGCAAAACTATACATCCTCTCATAGACCATGTCAAAAAAAAAACATTTCTTACTTTAGTTCTACCCCAAAAGCTATGTATTTACCAAAATTTATCATCCCCTCACTGGCAGGAGGTGAGTAGCATGTTTCATCTTGAATTTTCTGGACTCATATTTTTTCATTTCATTGATCAGAATGCTAGTCTTTCCATGTTGTTTTTCTTACAGTGTTGTTTTAAATCGTTCTAGTTCGGCTCACTCTGCTCTGCATGACTTCATAGAAGTCTTTACATTTTCTAAAAATTTTACATGTTATGGATAACCATTCTCTTTGAACCAAAGAACTGCAAAAATCATGAAACTAACTATAACTGGGATATACAAACCAGTCCAGTTATTCATTCACCTAGATGCTATATTATCAGTACTGACAGCAACAGAGCCCAAGTTAATTCTTTTAAGCTAGACAGATAAACCTAGCCAGCTAGCTCACTAGAATACCAAAGCAGGTACAAAAAGTTTTTCTACATTTCCTTTTCAAGGTAGAGATGGCAAAAAAGTTCCTCTCTCAATTATTTTTTCTCAGGCTTCTAAGTCAGGTTCATCTCAGGTTCCTATACCATATTCTTAAATATTTTGGTGGCTTAAATGAGAATCTCCTGATTCTCAGTGATTCATCTATCCTTTAAAAAGTTAACAGACTCTCTAAATTTTCCCAATGAAATCTATAGCTCATTTTAAATTACACTTCACTGTTCAAATATTTATGTGACTTTTTAAAAGAAGATTTATCATCTTCAGTTATAAAACATTTTAATCATGAGATATTATAATCCTTTTGCAACTATAATTTCTCTAATCCAATCCATTATCTCTTTAATATCCTTGAAGCTGTATTTCTTTCCTTTAAAAAGTCAACAGACTTTTAAATTTTCCCAATGAAATCTATAGCTCATTTTAAATCACAACTCACTGTTCAAATGTTTATGTGACTTTTTAAAAGCATATTTATCATCTTCACTCATAAAACATTAGTCATGAGATATCCTAATCCTTTGCAACTCATTATGTCTTTGGCATCTTTTAAGCTATATGTCTTTACACTCATGTTTCTCTAGTTTTAATGAATGAAAGATCTTTGTCTGACTCTTTATAACATCAAATTTTTCCCACAGAAATGAGGCATCATTCTGTGTTGTTCATAAGGAGATTTGTGCTTATAAATCATCTCTTTCATAATAGGTTTTTGAATTTTAATGAAGATTTTCTTCAAGCTTATCTTTATTTCTCAGAATTAATATTTTTCTTCTTTCTGAATATTGGCACATTTTCCCAATAATTCCCAATATTTGTACTCTGATGAAATCTATAAAGTTTCTCTGTACCCTAGAATGTAATTCATTAAGTTCTGGGTGACTAGGTGCTTTTTAACTCTCTCCTTTCCTTTGCTGTCCCTCACTTCCCTCAATGTTCCACTTTCTCCAGACTAATCATTCATTTTGAATAAGAAGGAAAAATCTAGAATTTAGTTAAAATTACTTTTTTTTCTCCTAGCAAATGCAGCAGTGAAAATTATTATTTTTCCATTTCTTACAGATTCCCTTATTCAGAAGACAGGATATAAAATCGAGGAATCAGTTCCAAAGCAGTATATTTCTATGGGAGAATCATCCAATGAGATACTCACAAAGGAGGGTCCCTGGAATTCCAGTTTGGGAGAAGGTTGGGATCATGATGTCAGGTTAGAAAGACAAATGGGAAACCAAGAAAGACAGACAAGGCAGGCACCTGTCACTCACAACTACAATATATTTGGGAGAAAGCTCATTCTAGGGTCTTTCCTCATTCCACAACTGAATTTTCCTAGAGGAGAAAGTCTCCATAAGTATGATACACTTGGAGAGAGTTTCAAACAATTTTCAGATCTAATTAAATATAATAGAATTGAATTAGGAAAGAAACTTTGTAAATATAGTAAGTATAGGAAACCCTTCAATTATCAGTCAAACCTTCTTCACTACTATAGAACACATACTAGAGGAAGACCTCTGAAATGTAATGAATGTGGCAGAATTTTTCATAGCATCTTAAATCTCACCATACATCAGAGAAGTCATGCTGGAGGGAAACTCTTTGTATGTGATGAATGTGGAAAAGCCTTTAGCCAGAAAGAAAACCTTGATACACATAAGATATTCCATACTGAAGAAAAACTCTTTCCATGTAATGCATGTGAGAAAGCCTTCAGTAACAATTCACGCCTTATTGTGCATCAAAGAATTCATACTGGTGAGAAACCCTATATATGTAATGAATGTGGAAAAGCCTTTAGCCAGAAGGGAAACCTTAAAACACATAAAAGAATTCATACAGGGGAGAAACCTTTTGAATGTAATGAATGTGGAAAAGTCTTCAGCAGTAATAGACACCTAACTCGACATCAACGAATTCATTCCCAAGAGAAACCATATGTATTGAATACATTTGGTAAAGCCTTCAGCAACACCTCTTACCTTACTAAACGTAGAGTAATTAACAATAATAATAATAATACTGGAGAGAAACCTTTTAAATGTTATGAATGTGGAAAAGGCTTCAGGTACAGTTCTTCTCTTATGCAACATCAGAGAATTCATACTGGGGAGAAACCCTTTATTTGTAATGAATGTGGAAAAGCCTTCAACCAGAAGGGAATCCTTAATACCCATAAAATAACTCATACTGGAGAGAAACGCTTTCAATGTAATGCGTGTGGGAGAGCCTTCAGACACCGTTCATCCCTTATGCGACATCAGAGAATTCATACTGGAGAGAAACCCTATAAATGTAATCAATGTGATAAAGCCTTTAGCCAGAAGGGAGGCCTTAATGCACATAAGATTGCCCATACTGGAGAGAAACACTTTGAATGTAGCGAGTGTGGAAAAGGCTTCCGATATTGCTCATTCCTGGTGCAACATCAGAGAATTCACACTGGTGAGAAGCCCTATATATGCAATGATTGTGGGAAAGCCTTTGGCCGGAAGGGAAGCCTTAATACCCATAAGAGAATTCACACTGGTGAAACTCCTTTTGGATGTAATGAATGTGAGAAAGCCTTCACCAATAACCAGAGCTTAGCTCGACATCAAATATTCTCTCATATTCGAGAGAAACCCTTTCATTGTAATGAATGTCAGAAGTCTTTCAGCCAGAGAGGAGATCTTAATAAACATAAGAGAATTCATACTGGAGAGAAACCTTTTCAGTGTGAAGAGTGTGGGAAAGCTTTTACCCGTAGTGAAAATCTCAAAGGACATAAGAAAATTCATACTGAAGAGAAGCCATTTCAGTGTGATGAATGTGAGAAAGCTTTCAAATGGAGTGGAAACCTTAAAGAACATAAAAAAACTCATGCTGGGATGAAGCTCTTTGAATGGAATGAAAGAGGAAGTGTTTATAGCCCAAATTTTGCTGCATATGATAAAATTCATAATAGAGAGAACCCCTTTGAATATAAGTAAATTGAGAAAACTTTCAGAAATAGTTCATTGCTTAAAAAAAAAGAGAATTTCTATTGTAGACCATTTCAAAATAAAGAAATTAGGAAAGGCTTCAGCAGAAAAACAAAACAAAATAGAATGTTCACAATTAAATGATGAATTTCAATTTGAGTAGAAAACTGAAGGACATAAGTAGACTCATTCATCATCATAACCAGGATTTGTGATTTCGGCAGTGTGAGAACTCCATCAACCAATGTGGGTCACAATCTATTTATAACATTGTCTTATTTCCTGACAATATTTTTAAGAAATATTAAGTGACTTGCCCAGATAGCATCAAGTTAGGGCTCCTTGATTCTTAAGATTTATGCTCTATCCAATATACCAACTAATAACCTCTCAAGGATATTCATACTGAAGAAAAATTCTTTGAATGTAATAAATTTCATAAGGTCCTTAGCAATAGCATAACCTGTGTTAGTCATCTGAGAATTCATACTGAAGAGAAATCCTTTCAGTGAAATAAATGTAGGAATGCTTTCACCTAGTGTAGAAATCTGAAGCACCAGAAGTTGATTCGTACTGGAGAGATTCTTTGAATGTGATGAATGTTATACATCTTTCAGGCTGATATAAAAGTTTGATACATAGAAGAAAATTCATATTGGCTAGAAATCTTTTGATTATAATGTATTTGGGAAAGCTTTAATCTAGAAAACCTTGTAGAACATTGAATAATGCGTACTGGTGAGGATGTTCGTAAATGTAATGAATGTGGAAATGCCCTCAGAATGAGCTCATCCCTTATGAAGCATAATGATCCTGGTAAAATCCTTTTAAAGTCCATTCTTCATCAGAATTTTCATATGGAGATTAACCATGCATATTAATTGAAGGAATGCTTCATAAAATATCATCATCTGTTAAGTATTGGAGAATTAAGATGTCAAGTTTTGTCATCAATTAAATTGTTGCATTCAGAGTAAAAAGTAACCCTTTCTTTATGTTGCTTTTTTTTTTGTTACATTAACTACTGATCAGATGGCAGTTCAGTTGCAAACATACAAAATTGGATGTACTGCCAATAAAATGTCTGATTTTTTTTAAAAGTAGTTTTAGTAAACACACCAAATATTAATTAGCAACATAGTTAAACTTTTATAACTTTTTCAAGCCAAGGAATAAAAGATGGTAGATAAAGACCCTAGGATGATTCCCCCACTTCCAGAGAATGTTTAATATGGAACTACCTCTTTGGAAGTTCTTATGAAATGTAAATTAATTGCTCTTACTCTTATCTGGATCAGATTTACATATACTCTACTTCCCAGCCTGGAATAGCAACATAAAAAGGAAAGAACTTTAAAAAATTATCTGGTTCAAATATTGTTTTGATGTTTAAGGATAAAAAGTAGAAAAAGTAACAAATGGACTTCAAAACAAAACAAAACAAAAACTTTTGCTTCCTGATCCCAGGGAAAATGTAGCAAAGAACTCCAGATCACTTTGAAGAGGAGATCTGGGTCTGATCCTAGTGCAGAAGGTCATTGACTCTGGTTGAATGGCCGTGGAGGCCTTGGTTCATTGTTTCCTCAATACTTTTTAAGTCATCAGCTCAAGGAAATCTTGATAAGCTCCTAAAGGGCAGGACAGTCAGCATCCCAATGGTGAAGCAGCCCACATTCATGCAGTAGAACTCATGTTGTATGAGAAAGGCAGCACACTGTAATAAATAGAGTACTGGGTTTGCAGTAAAAAGACCTATGTTCAAATCCTACCTCAAACTCTAGTTATGTGATCCTGAGCTAATCATGGAACCTCCCTGGGCCCCAGTTTTCTCATGTTTAAAATGGGGTTATTGGTCAAAACTTTTTTTAAATTGAATGTTAAAAATTGCTTTTTTTTATGTAATTAGGGAGGAAATAAAATGTTATTTAAAACTAAAATGAGATCTTTGGACCTCTAAGGACCTTTCTAGCTTTTAAATCTAGATCTTATGGTAAGTCTACTGGGGCTAGGAATTTAATCAGATTGAATTGGATTAGGTTAGAATTGACTGGAATTGACCCTTGGTAGGAATGGAATTAAAAGACTCAGTTACCCCTTCTTATTCAAAGTTTCAGACCCTGAAGAGTATGTGTTAAATTCCTTAGCTTCATTTTGAGTTTCCCACTTCATTGGAAACAAAAACCTCTCCAGATTGGTCAAGGTCTCCCCAAAATCCAAAAAGGTTCATAAATGGAGATCAGTAACTAGGAGAGTTTCTACAAAAATAGCAAGAATGAGAGATTTATTTATCAGCCTAACTCCCATCCTCACCCTCATTACAAATGGGCCTCAAACAGCAATTTCAGTTATCACAAGAAGAGTGAAAAAGAAGCATTTTCCCCCAAGATAAAGGCTTCTAAAATGACATCAAAAGATTGATGGACCCACTTCTCCTTGATGTACCCAATCCCTCTTGTTCTCAGGGTGATGGTCTCATTAGACTTGAATTTCCAGTGCTGCATATGATGGCATCTGTTTTGTGTCCAGTAAGTTCTCTCAGAATTTATCCAGCCTCAGTGGCAGAGAAATTGGT
Organism: Myrmecobius fasciatus; assembly: GCA_023553655.1. Classification (NCBI taxonomy): domain Eukaryota; kingdom Metazoa; phylum Chordata; class Mammalia; order Dasyuromorphia; family Myrmecobiidae; genus Myrmecobius; species Myrmecobius fasciatus. The sequence goes on from JAJPUD010004332.1 coordinate 37,384, forward strand.
TACTGATGGTGAACAGACTCAGAATTATGAAGCCAATCACAGAGGAAGGGGTTTGTGTGGCAAGTAAAAGGAGGTGGTATGAGCTTGGCTGTAGTCATCTCTCTAGCGGTTTCTTCAAGACAGATTCCTGGACTCTATCCCCAGAACTGCAGTTGCTCAGACAAAGAGCAAAACAAAGTAATAGGTCCCAATAAAAATATATTTGGAAAAGATGAAAAGGTTTCGTAAACAAGAGTGCTAGAAGAGGAATTTTAAGTATAAGACGAGCCTTCAGGCAGATAAACTTTCAGTACATTGAAATAAGGGAAACAATCTTAAAAATAATGCAACCACATATATAAATATTATACAATAAATGGTTGACAATTTTATCAAGAGAAAACTGAAAAAAATAAATAAACATACAGAAAGTAAGCAACAAAATCAATATTCAGTGACTTCTAGGGAAAGATAAAGCTATTTTTAGATCTCAGTTGAGAGTGAAGTAAAGAACAAAGAGAAATCCAAAGTACGAGGATCTAAGTGGCTAATGATCAAAAGAGTTAAGGAATTAAGGAAGGGGGGGGATTAATTTATATTATTTGGCCTAAAACCCACTTTTCATCATAAATCAGAATATTGGGATTGGAATAGGGCAAGAAATTGCTTGGCAAGGGGAAAATAAGAATGACATGATCAGCATTAGCTTGGGAAAAAAAAGGGAATTTCTTCAGCCTTTTACTCTATGTAAGGGTCTGTGATCAAGTAGAAAAAGATTATTAGGAGAAAGGGTCAGATGAGTAGGAGGAGAACCAGGAGAGAGTAGCACCACCACAAAACCCTAGAGAGTCACAATGCTAAATGCTGCAAAGAGATCATGAAGAATGAAGACTGGGAAAAGGCAATTCGATTGGCAATTAAGAGATCATTAATAACTTTAGAGAGTAGTTTGAGGTACCTATGAAAAGGGATATAGAGAATTTCTACCATTCCAAAAAGCTGCTTTCATGAAGCAACATTTGTGGGAATCAGATTTTACAAAGGGATGTTTTTCAGAAAAGCAAAATAGACCAAAATGAAATGGAGAACAGAGTGACTGATAATGACAATAGCACTAATAGATTAATTAGACTAAAGGTGAAGCAAAGTTTTTGCCAGAAGCCTTATCTTAGGTGAGTTGATTATAAAGCCTATACATGGAAGATACCCATCAGTATAACCTAGAATAGGAAAGAATAATGGGGATCATACATCCAGAATGCCCAGAAGGTTCTAAACATTCTTAACATATTTAATGCTACAATTGAATGGCTGAAATCTTCCTTCCCCCTTCCCCCCCAAAAAAGGATGGCAGAATGAATATGAACAAACTTAGCAATTTCCTAAATATTTGAAATACGCCAAAAAAAAATTTAAGTGAGGGAATAGAGTGGGGACTGTAATGTTTCAGGTTAATTCCAAAAGAGGAGTTGAAATGATTTTAGATATGACGAGAGTAAAAATTGACGGTGTCATGAGAAAAATGGGGAAAATACATACTGTTTAAAAGTACTAAAGACAATGAAACTATAATATTAAATGTGTGCATGAAATAAGTGTCTTAAGTTCTTAAAGATAAAATTGACTGAATTGTAAAAAAAAATATGATAATGAAGTCATAATGCCAGACTAATATTATAAAAAGAAAATACCTGAACCAACTATTAAGAATTTTAGATTTTGAAAATTATGTCTTTTGAGTAAGAACATTAAAGAATATACAAATGTCTTAGCCTAATATGCTCAACAAAAATTGAATATAGGCTAAGGGATGAAGAAATCATAAATGGGAAAAAGCAAAAATATTAAGTAGATTCCTTACTATAAAAAATAAAGAATTGGTATAAACACATGGAATAGATACATACTTAATGTCTACTAAGTAATGATTGTGTCAAAAAGAAATCACAGAAACTGTGTACAGAATGCACATATGTATATATAGTAAATTCATATATATAGTATGTATTTATTTGAGTGGGAGTTTATCAGAAGAGTACTCCCAAATGTAGCAAAATCAGCAACAACAGAAGAAAATGAAAAAAAAAAAGCCATAAGATAATTTTTTTTAAAAAATAACTAAAGCTTAATGGTCCACTCATCAACTCTTATGATCATTATCTTCTATAAAGAGCCTACAACCTCATTGATTCTGAATGCCTCATGTTGGCTGTAACTTTAGACATCAATTTTTATACTTAACTCTTGCAATGTCCTAGGGGCGACCCTGCTTCCAGATAGATTTAAGGCTTATTAATCAGAACAACCCCAAAATTTGAAAAGAAAAGGATGATAGTGGAAGAATTGGAGGAATAGGGATCCAGAAGGCTGGTATTGGTTACAACAATAATTTGTAATTAGTAAAGCAAGAAATGAAGAGCTAAATGTCCAATCTCAGAAAAAAAGAAAGTGAGCAAACTAAATTAGGAGTGTTAATCTAGAAGAAATGGATTTATAAATAATTTTAACAAATATTTAAAAATAATTCATACCTATGCTATAAAAATTATTTTCCAAAATAAACAAAGAAGGCATTCAATTATACTTCATTTCTGAATGAATATGACCTTGATTCCAAACTAAGAAGAGGAGGGCAGAGAAAAACTATAAACTAATTTTACTAAGGAATAATGATTCAATAAAATTTCCTTTTTAGATGATGGATTATTAAGTTTATTTTTTTCTATTAAATTTTATTAATATATTTTATCTTTATGTTGCCTTAATTTCTGTCAGTCTTCAGATCAGGCATGAAATTGTTGTGAAGATCAAATTAAATTCATAAAAACATAGCACAAAACTGATCTCTAATAGCTGACTGATTGCTTTTTCCTGTTTTTCCTCTCCTTTGTTGCCTCTCTATTGCAAAGCTTAATTCACTTTTTCTTAAACTAATTTTTATATTTCTTAATTTATATTTATATTAATTATATTAATTTATATTTTCTTAAACTAATTATATATATCATACTATATGTATATTATATTATTTAAAGTAAGTTTGTACTTCCTTAAGTTTATATTACAATATCATTCACCTTGTTTATGGAAATCCATACTAACATAAAATTAGTTAAATCAGTGTATAATTGGACTATATAACATTTGCTTAAGTTTTAAGGGAAGTTATAGTCAGCTACAGATCACTGGAGTACTCAAGGTAGGTGCTGGAAATGAGTCAGAAAGTTTATTGATAAGTATTATAACTTTTCATAAGCAGAGAAAAGATTAAGTCAAGTTAAATCATAATAAGAGATAGTTAAGTGTCACAATGAATATATCATAGGACATACAAGGCCCAATTTCAAATCCTGCCTCAGACATTACCTGTGTGAATGTTGCAAGTCACTTAACTTTTTCTGCTTCAGTTTCCTCATCTATAAAGTGAAGATAATAGCATCTATCTCCCAGGATGGTTGTGAGAATAAATTGAAGTATTTGCAAACAGTTATGTAAATTTTAAAATGCAGCTATTACTATAATTTGATTACCTTATAAATAGGAGCTATTTTTTGTTATAAATGGATTCCTCTAGGCACAATTGCTCTAAACCTGATGGTGTTTAAATACAGTAAGCTTAGTAAGTAGAACCTTTCTTTTTAACTTTATCAAGAGTAAATTAGTCATGGGTTACCCTTCCTGATTTTTTCTCCTGAGGCTTATTCAAAGAGCCTATCTGCCCCTTAAGGATGGAATAAAGGAATGGACTAGGGATGGACAAAGGAAAAGTCAAGCTAGTAGGGATGACCTGCAAGGATGAGGTGGGAAAGAGTAGCTCCTCCAACAAGTGGGTGGATGCCATCTGAAAGAGAGTGGCTTGCTTTTCTGTTAAATCAAATAATTCCAAATCCTAGAAGCTTTGGATGTTTGTTACAATGGACTGTTCAATTCTATGTATATTCTCTCTCCACCCAGGGTCTTATGTGTCATTGCCTCAGACTCTCTTAATAGTGGATGACCTGAAAAACTCCCTTGAGCTGAAGATGACCCTCTTTAAGGAGAGGACTGGTTGTTGAAAGAATAGTAGTTGTGAACTTGCTGATTGTAGCTCTTTGGGAGAACCTTTTAGTCCCCTATCTGATAGCCACCCAAGTAAGGGATGTCAGGCAGAAGGTTCTTAATTATAAGGCCAAAGTCTAAATAGTAACAAATTCCATGTTCCCGGCAAAGTCTTTTTTGATTGATCCTATAAGGGAACTCAAAAGGATTTAAGCATAAGGGTTTAATGTAAAATCTAATACTATTAAAGCGGCAGCAGCACCCTTTTTTCATCATGAATTTGTCTATGAAAAGAATGATTAGCACAATCACTCTTCTCTTATTTCAAATTTTATAAGAGCAGAAATTAATTTAGTATGGGATTCAGGAACTCAGAACTGAGGAACTTGACTTAGTATTAATATCAGAAATTAATACTCAGTTGCTAAAGTCTTTCAACATTTTCTTTGGAGGCATTTTTAGCAATAGGGAAGACTTCAACCCATTCTGAAAACTCCTATATTACAGCAAGAATAGATTCATAATTTTAACATTTAGTCCAATAATAAAATGTACTTGTATATTAACAAATGAATTCTGTAAAGGGGATTGTGTTGCTTGCTTTATTTTGTTTACTTTCTCAAAACAAAGATCTAATGAATGGGGCAGATGGGGTGAGATTATTGGGTTATCAAAAGAAAACTTCGTAAGCAACCAACAATTTTGGTATGAGGAATTATCCTTGATTTGCTAAAGTTCACTGTGCTCCAGATCACACATTGCAAGGTAAGTAAAGATCACCAAGGTTTATTCAATAGCTCCAGCTTCTAGACTGACTAATGATTGCAGGGGAGAAGAGAAAGTAATAATTATTTTTTTTTTCTGAGAAGTAACAAGGTCACAGTATTTTCACAGATAATTTCATCAGGTGAGCAGCACACTTAACAAAATACATGTTAGCAATAATTGTAAAACATCTAGCAAAGTAGCCATATTAGAATAAGTCAATTTGAGGAGGGTAGTTATTTTTAAAATTCAATGTTATTTTCAGCTCTGAATACTCTCCCTTCTAGTTTTCCTTCTCTCTTCATTGAGAAAGCAAGAAAAACAAAACCCATTACAGTCATGTGTAGTCAACAAAAAGAAATTTCTGTATTAGCCATATTTTTAAAATATGCATATGCATATTTGAAGGTGGATAGCATGTTTCATCATGATTCCTCTGGAATTGTGGCTGGCCAATGTGTTGATCAGAGTTTTTTTGAGTCTTAATTTGGATGCTATTAGGGGTGAAAGCATAAAGAGCAGAGGAGCAATAGAAAATAATCACCAATTAATATGGGCCTTGATCTTTCTACAATGAATTTGTTTTCAAGTTGCTTAGCTATTTTCAAGAGGATGGTCTTGGGTTAGATTTTGCCATTGCACAGGCAATCATGAGTTTCTATAAAGATCAAAGTTACCAAAGTTATTCATGGCCTAAATTTGTTTTATTCTATATTCTCTTCAATTAGATTCCTTGTTACTAACAGAGTAAACATTTACTGTATATAAAATTCACTTGCAGTCTTTTATTTAGCTCCTCATATATTGTGATGTCCTGCATCCATGGATAGACTAGGTTAGCAAGCAATTGCCTGGGGACAAAATGACCCTACATATTACAAACCCCAAATCAATGTTATAAATTAACTTTCATAATTATTTTTTAAAAAATGAAATTTTACAAAGAAAAAAAGAAGTCACTTGAGTAGAGTGCAGCAGTAGAATTCAGATTTTTACTACCTTCATATATTCTTCCTGGCTATGTTTGTGAAATTCTGGCATTTAACACCAAGCCCACTGCTGTATTCTGGTCCTGAAACTTGTTTTAGTACCTGGGCTTCCTCATTCTGGAATATACATCCACCCTTCTGACCTTCTCAGCATGGAATATCCTTTTTTTTTTTTTTCCTTTTTGCTAAGGCAATTGGGGTTAAGTGATTTGCCCAGGATCACACAACTAGGAAATATTAAGTGTCTGAGATCAAATTTGAACTCAGGTCCCCTTGACTTCAGGGCTGGTGCTCTATCCACTGTGCCACCTAGCTGCCCATGGAATATCTTTCTTAATGCCAGCCCTCTGTGCCCATTAGTAAGTTCTTTCTAGGATCTCACTATATTCATTCTCCTCCCAGCTGCACTTCTAACTTTATGTATTTCAACACTATGTACCCTCCTCTCTTTTTTATGTTGCCTTGTCCCATTGGAATGTAAGCTACATGAGGACTATCTTTCTTTGTGTTTGTATTCCTATCCCCAGTACTTAGCATAGTGCCTGCTACATGATGCTAATAAATGCTTAATAAATACTTGTTGCCTTTTCTTGCATAGACAACTATGTCACATTTTTATTACATTTTGAATTGTTTCAAACTTTTGAACTTCATTGTTTTCAAGTTAGGCTCTGACAGGTTTTCTTAGCTTCCCAAGATCAGCTCTTGACCCAATCAACTCTTAGCATACTAGTGTGTGTGTGTGTGTGTGTGTGTGTGTGTGTGTGTGTGTGTATCTAAATATTTATATGATCATTGACTCTACAGCTCCCTTTCTCCTCCTCTTTTCAATTTAAAACCTTTTGGCATCATTCTAAACTCTTTTCTCAAGTCTCTATTAAGTCCTTCTTGCCGAGGGCAACTCCTCTATGTACACAAGTGATTCCAAGGAGAAGGAAAGATAATGAATGCTTGTCAAAACAAAACAGCTTGCAATCTCGTTCCCAAAGTCCTCATTCCATTGAAACTGGACTTTTCAAAATTGCCAATGACCTTTTAGTTGCAAAATCTAATGGTCTTTTCTAGGTTTTCATCCCCCTTGACCTCTCTCCTACATTTAACACTGTTGATCACCTAGATACTTTCTCTTTTTTATTGCATGGATGGTGTAAATCATACCATCACTTTTTCCAGAGTTATGAGAATGACTGATAAGGAGGAGCAGATCCATTTGCCAATCCAGATTATGTTGCTATGAAAGATGCAAGACCATGTGATTTCCTAGCTATGGATAAGGCAACCACTTCTGCCATTCTGGGTACCCACTACTCAGAAAACTACATGGTCTTCAATCTGTTGCCAACAGGTAAATTGACCTTCCCCTTTACACATGGGTCAAAAAATTAACCCTTGATACTCAAAAGCTTTACCTTCATGATCCTATCAGGATAGGTATCTTACCTCCCAGAAACTAAATCTAAAATGAATCAATGACATCATGCAATGGGGGGTGATTCTCCAATCCAGAGGTTTCTCTGATCCAGCCTATAGGAAGACTTAGTAAGGATGTACTGCTTTTGGTATGGTTATGGTTGATCCTTTGTCAGTAAGTTACTAAGCAATTATTTAGCATCTATTATGTGCCAGACACTGTGCTAAATGCAGAAGATATGAGAAAGGCAAATAACAACCATTGATCTTGAGAAGCTCACAATTTAAAGCAGGAGATAAATTTTTAAAAAATCTACAAGTTATATACAGAATTAAAGGGGATCAAGAGAGGAAAGGCACCAGAACTGATTTATTGCCACTCTTCTTTCCATCTTTTGTCACAGAGTTGCCCCAGCTTTAAGATCTCTTCCCCTTCAGAGACTTTCTTACATCTTGAAGAAACAGCAAAGATCCCTTTAAATTGGCAGACCTCTAGGTCTGTCTAGGATAGTCAGCTTCTCAGAAAAGATGTGGGAGAGCATGGTTTAGTATAGTTGGGAAGACCTTAGATTTCTCTGTGTAGTTTAGGAAATGTGTATTTGTTTGGAAGAAAGATGACTTGGTGGGTAATTTTGAGTTTCAAAAAAAAGGTGGTGGAGCATTCTTTTCCATTCTTCCATGAAAGAAGGGGAAGTCCCTCACAGGAGACCTCTAAACTGAAGAAATCAGTTGTTATTCCCTGTACTGAGGGTCCCAGGGAGAGTAGTAACCTGACCAGTGCAATAGGTAACACCGAGGGAATATATGGCAAGTCTTGTAATACCAGAGAAACTGAGGCAGGATAAAGATTAGAGATTTTTAATAGTTTATTGATAGTAGTGGAGAGTTTGGAATCCATGGCCATGGGACTGAATGAGGGACTCTTGTCTCACAGCATCCAGCAGGGAGTGAGGGGCTTTAGCAACTCCTATAGGGCTTCAGCACTCGGGAAACAAAGGCAAAGAAGGAGGAGTAGAGCAATACGGGCTAGAAGTTCCAGGAAAGGACCATAAATTCAATTCTGACAGTTTGGGGGTATGGAGAAAGGATCATAAATTCTGATTAGGAGCTTAGTGGTCAGAGCCCTGCAGCCCTAATTATCTCAGTCCTAATGGCCGGAAAGGGAGGTTGCCACCAAGGCAGAACAATTCTGGGAAATTGAGGCAGAACAATTAAGGGAAACTGAGACAGGAGAACTATGGACAACAGTCTCAGCATCAACATTGACTCCAGGACAGGCTACATAAAAAAGGAAATTATTATTTCAAGCTGCCCTAGAGGTGACCTTGACTTTTAATGAGAAGCAATGACTTTATCAGACTTACCAGTGGGTCCCTGGTACTTATTATAGCTTATGGTCATTGATTTATAGTGGGAGCCTCACTGTGAATTGCAAATATTTTTCATTATTCATCACACGGATCCAGATCATGGAAATCACAGACCCAGGTATTCTGAAGGAAAGAGGCAAATTTCTCATCTTCATTCCCTTCCATATTCATTCATTTCTTCAGGGGGGCATGACATTTTATTTTGTTTTATTAGTATCTTCCACCATTGTAGGATTCAGAAGATTTCACATTCAACAGGTACAAACTTTAAAAGATGAAATACAGAAGTTTATTACTGCTCAGAACATTGATTTAAACAAGCCATAAGAAAAAAGGAAACAGCATAAAATTAATGCACAATTAACAAACATGGCAATCATCAAGACAATATAGGAAACAGAAAACAACATAAATCATCACCACTGAGGAAGCAGCAACATGTGAAGTCTTTGGCTGAGAGAACCTGAGTCACAGCTATTCAGTGCCTTGAGTGGAAGGCTGTTAGGCAAGTGGCACAAAGTTCCTGAATTCTCAAAGTCTCTTTCCACTAAAGTTTTTATAGGCTGAGAATAAAAAAGGCATTATGTAAATATTCTCATTTAATTTGTGACCCTTAAAACAGAGTAATCCCTTCAGGTACAGGCTATTTCCATTGTAAGAGGCCCACCCAAGAGAATATTTGTTCATTCCTTTAGGAGGATTATGTTTACTCCAGGAACAGACCAGGTTTCCTAAGATAAACACAGGCCTGCCATAAAGGATATTCATTAATTAGGATACCAGGAGGATCCTGGATCCTTCTAATGCTTCTTGAGATTCCATTAGATAACTAAGAGCACACTCCAAAGTGCTCAGCAAACAAATTTATACCAAGGCATGCCCAAGACTCACTGGGATTCCTCACTAATATTCCTTACAATTTGGTCAAACAAAACAAGGGTTTCAACTGATAATCATTTACACACAGCAAATAAAACAACAGGATTTCAACTGATAATCACACACACACAGTCACTTATACATTGTAAAAGCTTGTAGTCTAGAAGAAACTGTAGTCAAACAGTCAAACAAAAAACAAAAGTCAAAAAGTCACAATACAAGGTCCAAAACATAGAACAAATACACATGTCAAAATGATAAGGTATAAGTATAATAAAGTATTTCCATCCCGAGTTCCATCCTCATATCAAGCAAAAAGAATACATCCAATGTGCAATATCATGTATATTAGTTTCAATGGCACTTGATTTATTAATGTAAACACAACAAGAAGTATTTATGATCATACACACTCCTCCTCCAGTTAGTTAATAAGTAATCTAAGGCTACTTAATTGTCAAGGATGACATTAGGGAGTCTAGGAATTTTTGTAAGTTTTGTGAGCCTAGGCCAGTTTCAGTTGCAAGCTGCTCAATAGCAGCAATTACATTAGTTAAAACAACTTTATGATCTATATATCCCACTCAGGGTATTAACACACCCACCATAGAAAATTATCCCAAGATCCCTACTTCCTGCAGAAAATGTAGCTAGAAGCTGACTCTGAAGATGTTGAATGATTATAAACATGAACACAAGGGTTCAAAATTCCAATGGTGCAATACCCATAATTAACATATAGACTAAGGCAGTAATAGGCTACAATCAAGGCAACATCCACTAGAGTCTTATTTTGGATATCAAGAGCTTCATATACTAATATATGTGGAGAATATGTGCTACACAAAAAGACATATCCTTTGGGAATACAAATCAAGTTTTTAAGCATAGTTTTAAGTAGATTCTGTATTTTCTAAATATCCAGTCCTTGTAACAAAACAGACACTATTCTAACTTGTACAGGAAGTTCTACAAAATCCTCTTTCTCCATATAATTTCTATAGTTTGACAAACATCAAAATGACATGTTAGTGATGTATCCTTTTTCAGTAGTATTTACTCAAATTTTAATCCAATGTTTCCCATCCTAGGTCCCAAATATATTGTACCAGGAGACCTACTCAGATACTGGATAATTTTGAGTCCATTCACCAACCTATTCCAGTTCCTTCCCAAACCAAGGATACAGCATCACAAATGACTTTTGCTTTAAAATAGACATAAACTTGAAAAATAAAAAGAAAATATTCAGTTATTAACACTGTATAAACATGAACTATTCTTTTAAGCAATAGAAGTAATTAATGTTAAAGGAATCTCATTTAACAAGCAGGAGGTACAGGGCAGGGGCTAGGATGTAGTAATATTTCTTCCCTTAGATTTTAGTGAAGATATATTAGTGATTCTGAAGCCCTCTGACCTAAGAATGCTCTCATTCTAACAATCTGTCAATGATTTCAAAGTCTTCTGGCCTTAGAATAGTCCTACAAACATTACTGACTATTAAATAGATAATTTGTTGGTCAGCAAAAAACAAGTTCCTGAGACAATAGGGCCACCCCTCAAATCTACCTAAAAGCCATAAAATTAGCAAATAAATAACATGAAGCTCTGACCAACTTTGCCCTGTAAATCTATCTCCGTCTCTTAGGTCCCTTGCTAGATTCTTTTGGAACTTAGCCTGCTCCAATTAGTAGTATAATTACAAATAAAGTTTGCCCTTTGATTGGGAAATGGGTTCAAGCCTACAAATTCTTTTGAGATACCTGGCAACACCAAATTTTGGGGGTACATTTTCCCAACCTTAACACATCTACAAGTGGTGGTTTTTAGAAGACAGTTATAATCCTAATACAAATGAAGTGTGATAGAGTAGGTACAATATTTACCTAGTTCCCCTCCTAAAGCAAGGACCTCATTCTGAGACTCTCTAAATCCAGGGATTAGAAGTCACATTGCCATGGAACTAACTCCTTGATGATTTAAGGGCAAAAAGAAGTCAGCTCCTGTGGAGTCAATGCCATTTAACCTTGAGGTATATCTTACAGCCTCTTGAGGCACTATTTCCTTCCTTACTTACCAAAGTACCTCTGTATGGAGATGGGGGAGAAGAGGAAGTTCTACTGAAGTCTAATTCTGTAATCTCATTTAGTGGTCTTTTCATGCTATGATTAAATAAACCTCTTGTTAGCAACCACTAAATATTCTGAATCTCATTTTCTTCCAATTCCAAACTAGAAGTATCTGCTGAGACCAGCAGGTCATCCCTACTACAAAGTCTAACATCCAAAATCTGTAGGGAATTGCCACAAATCTACCTGACTAAGAGACAGTTCTGAATAGACAAATTTTCAAAGTATATGAATAGTTTTCAAAAAAAGAAATGTAAACTTAATTTGAGAAACCAAACAACTGGGCTACAGTTGCATATAGCCCACAATATTCCAGTGTTCCCAAACCAGATTAAAATGTAATTGGACATTTATTTAACAAAAGAAAAATCCAATTAAATAGTTCAAAGTTTTACATTTGGAAACTAAACTAACATGTGACCCACAGGTATCTTGTATGTATGACATGGTGGCCCTATTTCTATTTGAATTTTCTACCACTGTTCAAAATCAGTAAATTCTGTTAGAAAAGAAATCATTTCTAAATAAGAAAAATGCAAAACAAATAACTCTATGATACTACCACCAATTGGCAAAAATGGCAAATGATGTAAGAAATCAGTGTTATAGCACTCATGGAAAAACAGATGCACTAATTCACTATTGGTGAAGCTATAGATTGGTCCATTGATTCAGGAAGACAATCTTGAAGGATGGTAAAAAAAAATTATGAAATAGTTCATATCCTTTGCTCTAATGATGCCAGTTTCAGAACCTAAAACATCCAATGACAGAAACTTCTCAGGTATCCTAAAATATACATAACTGCATTATTTGTCAGTCCAAAACTAGAAATTATTTTTACCCCATAATTGGAAAGTGGCTGACAAATAGTACTATGTGATTACCAGAGAATAATATTATATAGTACAAATGGAGGTTATAAATAATTCAGAGAAACATGGCAAGACTTGTATGAAAGGATGATTTATATCATTGATTAGAGGACCAGATTTAGAACTGGAAAGATCTTTAGAGGCAATTGAGTTCAACCTCCTCATTTCACAGATGAGGAAACAGACACAGGGAGACTGTGACTTGTCACACACAGTTTGTGTCTGAGGGTAGGTTTGAGTTCAGATTTTCCTGAATGCAATTCTAATATACTGTCAATTACTACAAGAGAGTTGATATAGTCAAATAAATGTGTCAATGAAGACTACAATATAAGCAACAAAGCTCATCACATGCCAGTTCTAAATTAGTAAAAACAAAGCCACAAACTTTTTCTGTTAAAAACGGTTTAAAAGAATTGGAAAATTGCATATAGTCACCCACAATCACCATATTTCATTGTAAAGTATTATGGAAGTGCAATGTTGTTGGGTCATTTATCAAAACAAATGGCTTTGTTGGCTCTATACTGCCTCTAGACCTTGAAAAAAACACATACTCCAAGATCAGAATTTTTTTTTTTTTTTTGCTAAGGCAATTGGAGTTAAGTGACTTGCCCAGGGCCACACAGCTAGGAAGTGTTAAGTGTCTGAGACCAGATTTAAACTCAGGTCCTCTTGACTTCAGGGCTAGTGCTCTATCCACTGCACCACCTAGGAAATATGGGAAATGGGTTATAACTGAATTGTTACCTGGAAGAAGAAGAAAACTTAGAAAATATTTCCATTTTATTGTTACCCACTCCCAGACACAACTTCTCTTTTAAGCGTTGACTTTTGTTGAGATGACTGTCCATTAAAATCTCCAGATTATTTTCAAGTAAATGATTCAAATAAATGATTAGATAGTTCTGCCAGCCTTAGCTTGTACTTGTGAAAATGAAACTAAGTATATTAGATTACTTGCTATCTAGGGGAAAGAGGGGAGAAAGGGAGAAAAATTTGGAACACAAGGTTTTGCAAAAGTGAATGTTCAAAACTAATTTGCATTTGCAAAAATAAAAAGCTACTACCACCTGGAAAAAAGAAAATGAGAATTAGACCCAATTCTAAGACTTTATATTTGTCTTTATATTATTTTTGATTTGGTCCTAAATTCCAGCATGTCAAGGATTTCTCATATCCTGCCTCTGGCAATGCAGTATATTGATCACTGCTCTGTCATGTTGACATATTAATGCAATTGCTTGACAAAATTTAAATAGCACAAGGGCATGCACTGATCTCTGGGGTACTGCACTAGAGATGTTTTGGGTTTGGTAATTCAACCAGTTCCAATTCCACTTAAGTATACTATCATCTCTCCATTTAGTTTACACAAAGAACATGAAAATCTTTATCAAGTGCTTTGCTAAAGGATAGGTAAACTGTATGTGCAAAAGTCAAAGATTAGACTAATATGACCTGTTCTTAGTGATTTCAGGGAGATCATTTGTGGCCAATGATTTCTTTCCTAGAATACAGCAAACATCTAATAATATATCTCAGAATTTTTCCAGGCATCAAAATAGAGTTCATTGGGTCCCATAATTTGCAGACTCAATTCTCTTCCATTTTTTAATAGTAGAAACATTTTCTCTCTCTCCAATTCTGTAATGTTTTTTCCTTTCATCCTTACTCTTCAAAAGCTACTTTCTGAATCCAGGGATGCAACTCTTCAGAGCCCTAGGACTTAAGCAAAGGCAGCTAGGTGTTCTTCTTTATTTCTCTTAGGAGTCAACTTTCTAATTTTTCTTTTGGTCCTTTCAAGTTTTGGTGTAAAAATAACAGAAGTAAAATAATAATTAGCCATTCTTTGTTTTTAATTATCATTGTCCCATCTGTCACAAGCAAAGGTCTTATGCCTTAAACTACCACTTTTCCTCATTATTTCTTTAAAATAAAATCCCATCTTTGGAAGCCTTTAGTTTTTTTTTAACCAGCTTATACTAAGCTTCAGCACTGCAGATGCTGTTCTTTTTTATATATTGATATTTTCCCAGTAATACAATATGGTTCTAAGTCACAGAAAATCACAATCTCTGAAGAATACCTGAGTTGTCTGGTAGGCATGAGTTGGCTATGGAATAATAACAATAAAGACTTGCTCAATACAACTGGCATGATGGGTATGGATTGAAAAAGGAAATAGGCTGATCTTAAAGCAAAAGGGACAAGCCAAGGATAACCTGAATGTTCCATTAGTATCCATTAAGAGGAAGATCCTCAGCACACCAAGTGAATTTCCACTGGAAGATTAATGGAAGGAGAGACACAATATTTATAGAAAATAAGAGGGTGAAAAAAGGGTGCCACAGACTCTACTGTGGTAATGGTTCTAGTACCCCAGCAGATGTGACACAGATACATCTAAATAGAAATGAATAAATGTTAATCCATGCATGTGTTTATGTTACATTTGTTTATATATGTATATATGCCTATTATCCTTTCATATACACACACACACACACACATATATGCATGTATTGTGAGAAATAGTGGGAGAATAATGTTCTTTTTCTACAGATGTTGTGACGACTATAAGTCAGTGGTTTATACTATCTTGATCAGCAATAGTGTTCGTAGTCACAAAAGAATTTATTCAAAATTTATTCAAAGTCAGGATGCAGGGAAGAGTTAAATCAATCTGCAAAGATATTTCCAATCAATCACATTGTGAGTCAGGAAGCCAGCTAAAACACATAAAGATTCTGATAAGAGGTCCCAGGCTTAAAACTGGCAAAAACAAACCGGGGTCAATCACAAGACTCAAGCCTTTTGAAAGCATTCATACTTAATGAACCTCATGCATATTAACTGACACGCCTCAGTGTCACCATCTTTTAACATGGGATATCTGATCAGGAAGGGGGGACATATTAAGGAGTATATGTAGAAGGAGTGGAATGACATATGAGACTTCTGAAGGGTCTCCTCCAATGAAAACTCTGGGAAGGAGGAGGAGGTAGGGCTAGGGTGGGATTACAAGATATAATTAGTGGTTCTGATACCTCTGAGTTGTATAGGTAAACTCAAATAGAGTTTTCACACCAGCTCCTGCAGAAGCATATTAAAAAGTTTAAACTATTTTACTTATCCTGAGTCAGTTCATTTACTGTGCCCTTTTTGGGGTTCACAGTATATGGAATTAACTGAATGAAGACACTCTCGTGAGAATATAGCCTTAAATTATACTTTAATTGTGATTTGAGACTTTATAATAATAGAGTTATAGCTAAAAGTTGCAGGTGTTTGTCCCCTCCTGTTTCCCACCACTTCTAAATTAGCCTTTAAGTACGTCTTTTAAAGATGATGATGACTTTGAATTCTCTTATTCAAGGATATCTGCTTGTATTGCAGTTCTCTAGAGAAATTTAAATTAAGAACTTATTATTATTGACTTGTAGTCTTTTATTTCTGCATTAGATTTCTGCAATTAGAATGTAAGCCCAGACTTCCCCAAACAATGGGAGAAAAGGCCAGGCATGGGTAGGAGCTTCTGCATTCAGGGTATTTAATCTTGTATTCTGCAGTTTTTACTTTGCACTCCTTATTGATAAACACCTTGTCAGAAGGGAGATACCCTTCTGAGAGATTGTAATAAATTCCTTTTTTGATTTTCCTTACTCTTAGAATCTCTGATTGTTTTTGTGATCATTACTGTCCCACACAAGAGTATTATTTTTCACAGTATGTATATATGTGTATGTATATATAAAATCTGCGGTAGATGATATTTCTGCCAACATTGTAGATTACAATATACCTAATTACTCATTCAGTGTAACTCTTGTCCATGTTGTCCCAGAAATTTGCTACCAACAAGATAAGCTATGTCAAAAAGTGAAACAATTAAAAAACCAAACAAAAAATGAAGGAAAGTGAATTAATGTATTTTCCCTAAAGGTGGAAGGGAATTCATCTACTGCTTTGTTAATCAAGAATTTATCAGGATTGAGGTTAATGGATTCAAATATACAAAATTGTCTGCACAATGAAAGATAAACATGGTACAAACAAGTAAAGGAATAGTAAATTCTCAGGTAATAATCAATCAATGAGCATTTATGAAGTACTTAGTATGTGCTAGGCATTTTACTGGTACAATGAAAGGCAAAATTAGAATCTTTGTAGAATGGAGAAGGGAGCAATTGAGCTGAATCTTGAAGAAATGAGATGAGGGAAAAATAAACTGAAGACTAAGCATAAGTGGTAATAGGGTTTCAGGAGAAAAGGGTGGATTTGAACAGAAGTCTGAGAATAGGGTTTGCATCCCTCTACCACAGAATAAAATAAGAGATTAGATGGACTCTTAACAAGGGATGGAGCTAAACAAGGGCTGCTAAAACATGTTTTCCTGTGTTTTGTTTACACATTGAACTAGGATGATATTACTGTGGTACTATTATACAGTGAATAGAACAATGGGTCTGAAGTCAGGAATATCTGAGTTCAAATCTAGCCTCAGATATTAATTGAGTGACTTTGGACAAGTCACTTTATGCTGTTTATCTCAGTCTCCTCATCTATAAAATGAGTTGGAGAAGGAAATGGCAAACCAGTCCACTGTCTTTCCCAGTGAAGAGGTGCAAGAAATTTGCAAAGCCTAAGGCTTGGAAGTGCCACAAACATTGTTGGCCAATTAGTTGGTCAATAAGCTCAATGATGGGAACTACCTTACCCCTACCACTCCACAAGTGTACCTCTAAGTCATCATATTAACATATCAATCTAATCCTTGTTTCTCTTTCCTGTAAAATTATTTCCTTGGTTCTGCCTCTTTACTAAATTTTGGAACTTTAGCCTGCTGTTAAGCAGTGTAATATCTTTTTACTTTTGGTTCTTTGCTAGATTCCCCTGGAATTTTAGCCTGCTTCAACTGGTGTTACAATTACAATAAATCTTTGCCCCTTAATGAGGAGACTGAGTGTGTGAATTCTTTTGCCAAACCCACAATACCAATCAAGGAAAACCCTAATCTTGTTGGGGTGTCTTTCATCTTAACACCAAGAAAAGCCCAAATGAAGTTACAGAAGAGTCAGATCTAACTGAACCATAATAGTGGTGGAAGGAGGGAGTTGTGTTGTGCCACAGTTCCAAGTCTCAGTTTCCCTCAATTGCTCTGTTTCAATTTCCCTTAATTGTTCTACCTCAGTAGCAACAACCCCCCCCCCCAACTTCTTGACCACCAGAAATAATTGGGCTAGCATCCCAAAGGAGTCATAAAACCTCCAGATGGTCCATCTTGACATACCCCTTATCTTTTGGCTTCAGACTTACTATCTCCCAGTTCCTTTCCCAGGCTTGTTGCACTTCCTTTACTCCCTTCCTGTCAGAACTGAATTGATAGTCTTTTCCTGGAACTCAATTTCCTCCCAATGCTCAGCCCCTCCTTCTGCTCCTTCTGCCTTGTGAGCTCTTTGTTCCCAGGAATCCTATAAGAATCCAATGACCAAACTTACTATCGGCTGGATATTGATATCCAGTCAGCTGGCAATGACTGCCAATCTAACTCTCTGGGCTGGACCTACTTGAAATCCAGTCGGCTGGCATGTTTGCTAGTCTAAATGGACTGTGTGCTTTGAGACAATAGTCCCAGCAGTTCCAAAACATAGCTATGGATTCTCTCAATTAACATCAATAAAGTATTAACTACTCTCCAATGTGTGATATTGCCTCAGTTTCTGCCTGAGCATTACAGTTGTTTCTCAGAAGTGACTGGTACATCAAAATAAAGTGACAAAAGCCCCAATCTATTTAATGGAGTTTTGTTGAAGAGGGCTTTAAAGGGAGAAAGGAAAGGAAAGAAACTGCCCACATAGTATACCAGTCATTTTGCAATCATTCAACTGTTGAGGCTGGGAAAGGGGGAACCCCAAAAGTTTGGGGTCCTAGACTGGTGTTATGAGTATGTGGGATGTGCAGTCCCCCACTCCAAAATAACGACTGAGAAGTCTCTCAAAGTGGAAAGCAGAAAAATATTTAATTAGGATCTCATGAAATTCTGGCCGTCCACAGTCCCCAGCAGGGAAAGTATTGGGAGTGAGGAGAGCCACTGCTCTGGCACATACACACAGTTTTGTCCCCTCCCAACCTTCAAAAATCATTAACCCCTCCCTTTACCCCTTTGATTGGCTGCAACAATTTCATTCCCTTTTTTGGAAACATTGATTGTTCCCCTCTGTGAATTCTTCATTTTCCCCTGTCTCACACACAAGGTTTCTCAAAAGAATTTGAAGGCTTGAATCTGATATAATAGGATTCTGTGTCCCCCTGATCTTTGTGGGGAGTGGGCCTGGGTTGGAAAAACCCTGAATCTCAACCCTTCTTAGCCTCTGGGAGCATCTCCACCCTCCAATTTGGTTCCCATGGGAAACTCCCACAATAATCCTCACCTTTAATTCATTTGGAGATCTTGGTCTGTCAAATAATCACCACCCATTATTGACCTGGAAATTAGCCCCTCAATCGATCCCTAGTCCCAAGCCATAGAAAGCTAAATAAAATCAAGACTCTTTATCCCAATCTTTCCTAACTTCTGAATCAGGAACTAGCTTACTAAGACTTCTCAGTGAAAATAAACCTTTTTATTTTTATTTTTTTGCCAAACTTCGCTTGGAAACTGGAACTGCTTCACAAAACCTGCCACACCAGCCTGAGGACCCCATTGCTGTTAGGGTATCTTACTCCTCAAAAAATCCATCTCCTAGTCAAGGGGCAAAGCTTTATTGTAAGCAACTTCATTACAAATCGGGCTTGAATTCTAAGGGAATTCAGCAGAGAAACAGAGGCAAGCAGATACATTTATCCTGCTTCTACAATAGATATTCTAATTCTATGGCAAAAGGGAAGAGGTAGGGAGTAGTCTCCAGAATTTAGTTCTCAGATGAACATATCATCAGTCTATAATGAACTGAGGAGTGGTTCTGGAGCTTGGTTTCCACTGACAAGATTATCGGTCATCAATGAATTGAGGGTGGTCTTATTTACTATTGTCTCTGGAGTTTGATCTGTGGGAGTTTCCTGAGGCCAGAAGCTATCTGACTAAGGAATGGTCAGACTTTGAACGTGAGGGTTTCCTGAGGCAGATTCCCAAACTAGAATATTTAGGACTACTGATTTATTGTTAGAACAGAAGACCTCCAAGGTCAGGAGACCCCAAAACTACCGCTATGTTTCCCTAGAAGCTATACCATATTACAACTAAACAACCAGCAAGCAAGATAAGCCCATACAGAGTTCCAGGTGGACTGAATCTGAGGAATACAAAGGCAAAAGTGAAACATTTTTAACCCTTAAAGATTTTACTTTGTAACTCGGGATGTATAATACACACTGAATCTCCTAAACTACAATCAGGGTTGTTAGAACATCAAATACTATTGTATCTATATTTGTATTTGCAAAATGCTACATAAACTCTCTTGTTATTCTTGTTCTTATCCTCCTCCACTTCTTCACGGCTATCATTTGCAAAACAAATGAGGGGAAGCTCATTTGCAAAGCAAATGTGGGGAGGCTCAGAGCTGAGGGAGCTTCCCTGGGGTTTGCTCTGAGCCTTGCAGCAAAAGCCGCGACTTTCTCCAGGTGGTGATGACCAGGGACTTTAGGGTCAGGGCTACTCTACCTTCCGGGCAGTGTCCACGCCACACAAGAGAGCGCTGAAGCTCGCCCCTAGTCTGGGCAGGCCCCCAAGTGCTGGGGCGGGGGGAGGAGACAAAGGATGCAAAGGCGAGAGTAAAGCCCAGAGGCTGAAGCCTTGGCCATAAGGAAGAATGATGCCTGGGAAGACCGGGGCGGGACCGGGGTCCTAGAGGTCAGTCTGGGGCTGACCTGGTGGAGGAGACACGGTCATACATGCCCATGCTCGGAAAAATTACTCGTGGGTGCAGTACGGACTGTATTGGAGAGAGGAATGAAGCAGAGATCACCATTAGGAGGCCACATCAGGAGCTCAAAAAGGAGGGGCCGAGATGGGGCTGTGGGTACCAAGAAGGGACCAACCCTGGAGATGGAGTCCAGGGAGAAGGAAGCGCGCATGCCCGGGAAAGGCTCCAGAACCTAAGGTGGGAGCTTCCTTCTCGGCTGGGGAAGCCGACACCATTTCCCAGAATTCTTTCACACCTGCGACTCACGTCCGCTCTGCGTTCTTCTGCTGAAGCCTTCTGGAAGTCGTAGTTCGGAACTTTTGCGCAGCCGCAGATCCAGCCGGGACAGGGTTCAGTGCTTTTTGGGCTTTGGACAGCTCCTCGGGCGAGGGAGATGGAGGGCGGGAAGTGGCAGGGGAAGTATGTGGGAGAGTGCTGGGGAGGGGCTGAATGTGGGTGTGTTTGGGGGCTGGGCTCCGTCCCAGGGGCCTTTTCCGCGGATCTAGGAGAGGAGGCGTCATGGCTTGGGACGGGAAGCTCAGGGATTTGGAGGGCTAAGGCCTGGGTTCGAATGTCACCCACTGTGAGCCATTAGATTAGGACCTTCGCAGAAAATACCAGAAATTGAAGAATTCCTTTTGAAATATGACTCATAGTGGGTTTTGAAGACTCTTCTCCCTGGCACAATTCTTGAAATACGCCATTTAGTTGGAAATAAAATGACATAAGCTTACAATTTATGTCTGACCCTCAAGAGTTGGCCCCATGGCCACATGAACTAAATATGCAGAGGGATGCATTTTCCCTCTTATTCTCAGATGGAGAAAGCAGTGGGAAAAAAAGCACTACAGCATTTTGTTTTCTATTTTGATATTTTGGGCTTTCTTCAAGTTCCAAGTAGCACCCCATTTTCCACCAGATGCCTTTTCTTCTTCCTCCTTTATGGTATTGCCTTCTCAGTGTTAATTGCCTTCAGTTTATGCTGTGTATATCTAGTTTCTATGCAGCTGTTTTCATGTTATTGTTGAGGTTCAAAGGAAACCCAAAAGGTTTGGGTTGCAGACCTGTATTCTGAGAGGTCTCAAAAGAATTTGCAGGCTTGAACTCAATTGTAGCACCAACTGAAGTAGGCCAAGTTCCAAAAGAATTTAGCAACGTACCAGAAGATCAATTTATAGGAAAAAATTAAAGAGACCAAGAGCTTCATGTTACTTATTTGCTAGTTTTATGAATTACAGATAATTTTGAGGGGTGGTCTATTCACCCCTCACTTGCTTATCACTGACCAACAGATTGTTTATCTGATAATCAGCAATTTATTCCTTAGACCAGGAGACTTTAAAATTATTGACAGATTTTTAGAACAAAAGGACTTCTAAGGCCAGGGGACCCCAGAGTTATTGCTACAATGCTCCTAGAAGCTGCACCCCATCATTATATCTCCCATTATAGAGGTGTGAGAAATCCCCAGGCCTGCATAGCAAGTTCTTACTAAAGAATTCACAGTCTCCAATGCAGGCAAAGTTTGTAGCAAAAAATGGGTTTATTACACTGAGAAATAACTTCCCAGAGGGCTAGTTTCAAAGGAATTTAACAAAAGTAGGTTTTTAGCAAAGATGGGTTTAACACTGAGAAATAACTTCCTCAGTGGGCCAAATCCAGAAAGGAATCAGCAAAGGTTTGGGATTCAGCCTTTGATTATGATGGGGTGCAGCTTCTAGGAGTCTTAGCCTAAGAGGTCCTTTTGTTCTAACAATCTGTCAATAATTTTAAAGTCTCCTGGTCTAAGGAATAGGCTCAAGATCTCCAGATGAATTTGAAGGCCTAATTTTCAATTCAGTAAAGGGTGGTGATTATTTCCCAGACCAAAGTGATTATCAGATCAATTGAGAGTGGATGATTCCTATGGGAATCAGATAGCTTTCCCAAGGGAGATTCAGGTGAGTGAGGATGATTTTAAGAATTTCCCCAGGCCAGGTGGCCCACCCTCCACAAAGATCGGGGAGACACAGAGTCCTTATTAAATCAATTATACTGTGAGCTTCTTATGAGCAAGGATTAAGTTGTTGGCACTTTCTTTTTATCCCCAGCATTCAACAGTGCCTGATATATCATAAGCACTTAACAAATGCTTTCTATCAACTCTTCATTTCCCATCTGCATGTACTCCCCAACTTTTTCCATCATGCTCCAGGAATGTCTTCATCCTGCAAGATCACATCAGCCCTGGAACTGCATACTCTCTCCTCTAGGGACTGCTTCCTCCCGTTTGGAGACTGATAGGACAGGTAAAACAAACAAAAACAAAACAAAACAAAACAAATTCTGACTGAGAAGCAGTAGACAATTTCAGGTTTTGGAACATTTAATCAATAAGTATGATCCTCTGATCACAATGCTGATGAAAAATATGTCTTTCAGGATATATTTGCCAAATGATAACCTTCCAAAAGCCAGTGAATCTAGGAAAATTTTGGCATTGTTTTCAGTGAAGATACAGCGAATGTAATGTTGGGCTCAAATATTATAGGGTCACAATAAGATCTGCCTTCTAGTGGCTAGACCATGAAGCTCTGAAGTTCCCTGAACCTCCATTTAGAAGGAAATCCAGCTCAGTCAATTATTTGTATCCCACTTGGCTACATTCCTCCAGACTTCTCTGACATGCCCTCCACACACACACACTGAATAACTTTTTTGCCTCTTTCTTCCTATTGCTTTTCTGCATTCTTTTGCATATTATCTTCCCCCATTAGATTGTAAGCTCCTTGAGGGCAAAAACTATCTTTTGCCTTTCTATATATTTCCAGTGCTTAGCAAAATGTCTGGCATATAGTAGGTGCTGAATAAATGTTTATTGACTGACCAATTTGACTTCCCAAACGGGTGCACTAGATAGTTCATGTTAAAAGTTATGTTTGGCACAATTAAAAACAACAAAAATCTTCACTCTCTTAATACCATCAGAACCTATTCCAAAATTACTCTGAGATCTTGAAAACAGAAATGAAAAACTGATTCCTTCAGTCATCACAGTAAGCAGTGACTTCATTGTGTAGTTTGTTGCCTTATGTTTATTATAAAGTCTTAATGCCACAGTATAAGTAGAAAAGAGAAGCATAAGAAAGTTGTATCAATATTTGCACACTCCTGGAAAAAAAGTATGAATGGGGATGAATGATCTGATACAAGAGACAATGTTGGTAAATCCACAACATGGACATAAAGGCCTCAGGACATACAGTTGAATACTTTGCTAATGCTTAGTTAAAAAACAAAAACAAACAAACAAACAAAAAAAGACTGAATGGCCCTGGTCTATATTGAAGCCAAAGCAGCTAGACTGTGTTGGATCTGAATAGTCTTCATTGAAGCAGTTGGATAGTTCCCCTGTTTCTGGCTCAGTGTGTATTGCAAAAGTGAGAGAATTGAATAAGCAAATGCAGCTGACAAAGCCTTGTGAATATATTCAAGCTCACCCTGGCACCAGCAAACTAAATAGGTTAGGTGAAAAAACAAAACAAAACAAAAAAATGTTGACTGAGAAGCAGTAGACAGACTTTTGGGGTTTTGGAACATTTAATCAACTTAAGTATGATCCTCTGAACATAATGCTAGCGAAACAAGTCTTGTCCAGAACATATTTGTTAAATGATATCCTTCCAAAAGCCAGTGAATCTAGGACTCTAGGAAGACTTTGGCATTGTTTTCAGTGAAAATACATTGAATGTAATGTTAGGCTCAAATATTACAGGCTCATAATAAGATCTGCCTTCTAGATCATGAAGCTCTGAAGCTTTCAAATTGTACGGTTTATTTGTGGTGTACAAGTTGTGGAAGCAGATTTATATATATGTTTTAAAATATTTAATATATATTAATTATATATATTTAATATATAATAATGCAACCCTAGCTAACATTTACATAGCATCTTCAGGTTTGTAAAATTATTGCATTTATTACCTCATTTTGTCTTTACAATAACCCCAGGAGACAGATGCTATTATTATCATCATCTTGTTTTACAGATAAGAAAACCGAGGCAGGCAGAAAGTGATTTGCTCAGGATCACACAGCTAGGAAGTATCTGAATCTGTATTTAAAGCCAAGCCTTCCTGATTCCAAGTTTAGACATCTACCGTACTACTTAGCTGCCTTATTACTCTCACTTAAAATAATGTTAATGATTTTGCACCAATAATAAGACTTTAAAAAATTGCTTATTTCATCATTTTACATTTGTACTTTGTCTATGTTTTATAATGTACATAATACATTTGCTTTTATTCTTCATTTTTCAGTTATGTCCAACTCTGTGATGCCATTTGGGGTTTTCTTGGCAGAGATACTGGAATGGTTTGCCATTTCTTTCTCCAGCTGAATATATAGATGAGAAAACTGAGGCAAACAGGGTGATGTGACTTGCCTAAGGCCACACAGCTAGCAAGTGTCTGAAGTCAGGTTTGAACTCAGGAAGATGAGTTCTTCTGACTTCAAACTCAGCACTCTGTGCACTATGGTGCCTCCCAGTGGCCCTTATTATATTTGTATAGGAATACAATTTAAAAATAAAAACTTATGTATTAAGGTACACCATCAAAAAGGTTTAGAGACCACTGTTTAAAGAATAGATTTAAGGGGAAGAGAGAAAGCAGAGGTGAATAAACTGTTAGAAGTTGCTACAGCAATGATAGTACCAGTTGCCATTTATATAGTGCTGGGTGGGATTCTTTATAGGAAAGCTAAGATTTTTATGAAGCAGGAAAAATCCCAAAGGAAGAGAAACTTTATGTATCAATAAAGTCATAAATGTATTCATGAATTTACATATTTTACAGCAAGCAATTTTAATTCATTTTTATTCCCCAGAGTGAGGAATCATAGCACTTGCAGAAGTAAACATATCCTCCTACACAGCATAAGAAAGGCTCATAGACACCACAAAATGAACTGGAGCTTTCATAGTACGATATATCCTACAACAGCAGGAGATGGCAAAAATTTGCAAAGGAGAGCCAAGAATTTACCCAGGGATGTTCTTAGAATGAAGAGAATTTGTGAGAGAGCCTGGCTCTGGAATTACTAATGAAAGCAGCCCTGGAGTCAGGAGGCCAGGAAAGGATTAAATCCTGGCTCTGAAATTGCTATCTGTGAGAATTTGTCCTCCAACATAACAACACATTAAAGGTTTCTCAGATGCTTTCTAGTACTATGGCCCTAAATGATATGGCAAAAATGGGATGTCTATAACAGAGAACAGTAAGATGGCCCGAAAGCACTAATATTCTGTAATACTTTGTAGTTCCCAAGGAGTATAGTGGCAGTAGAGTAGTAGAATGGAGGATGGGTGTGCATTGGTGTGAGGCTATTTCTACTACCAATACTCTAATATAGACCTCCAATATCACTGATTTGGATTGTGACAATAGGTTATTAACTAGTTCTCCTTTATCTAGTACCTTCTTCAATACATCACAAAAAGAGGTCAATTGATGGCATAAACAGAAACTTGAATTCAAATTTGATCCCAGATATTTTACTATGTCATTTTCAGCAAATCATTGAACTTTTTAGCCTCAGTTTCCTTATTTGTAAAATGGAGATAATAGCATTACCTTACAGGTTGTAGCAAATGAAACTATACATATATATATATATATATGCATATATATATATATACACACACACAAATGAGACTATATGTGTGTGCACATATATACTCATATATATATATATATAACTTTCCAAGCCTTAAAGTGTTATATAAATATTAGCTATTAACATATTCATCTTGCTTATGCTTAAATCATATCCCTTTCTCTGCTCTCAAAGAAAATGCAAAGTTTTTAGCCTTGACAATCAAAACCCTCCCTAACTTGGCATTGCCACACCTTTTTATCTTATGCTTCTGACAGGATTATTCATTGAATTATTTAAAAAAATTTATGAAGTGCTTATTAAATGTAAAACACTGTGCTATGTGGTGGACATTAAAAGACAAAAGTAAAACAGCACCTTTGTGGAAAGAGCTGGAAAAAACTTTGTGCTAAATGTGAGATTTCAATGGTTTGCAAGTGGAAATTCCTTACCAATGAAGGGTGGTGAACAATCTGTAATTTTAAATCTTAGAGAGTCATCTGAGGAATTAAGAGAGTCACCTGTGGTCAAATAGCCATAAGTATGTGTCAGGAATAAAACTTGAAATCAGGCTATCATGACTCCAAGATTTACTCTCTATTGATTCCACCATGGGGTCTGTCAGAAACAATGTCAATATTATCTAATTTTCATTTTACAGATGGAAACTCCAACATCTGGGAAGGTTAAATAATTTGTTCAAAGTCACATGTCTACTAAATCGTTGGTCTAGGATTGTAGCCCCAGTATTTGATTCATGGTTTAGCACTGTCTTTTACACTCTTAATTGCAAATTGCTAAGCTGGTTTATTTACCAAATCCCCCTAAAACTCCATTTTGTCCTGCCTCCAGGCTTTTGCCCATAGTACTCCCTAAGCCTGTAATGTCCTTTCCACTGCCATCTATGCCTAATAAAGTCCTATTTTTTTTTAATATCACTGCACAAATAGCCTCTCCTCCATAAAGACTTCCTTGATCCTAATGCTCTCATCCCCTACTAGATTAATATCTTTAAATAATATCTTTCCTTGCTTGGAATCCACAAACTTCTTACTGTACATATCATATAATTATCATACATTGTTTTAATTATTTATGTCACATCTTTCCCTCCCTTTTGCCTCCATGTGAGCTTTAGGTCAAGAACCATCTTTGACTTAATACTCTCAAGTACCTTATACAATATAACTTCAGTGGTACTTAATGGCATTTAATGATATGAGCAAAAGGGATAGAAAGGATACTGTCATTTTCCCTTCTCAAAGCAATAATGATGAGGTAGTTGGTGAAAAAAAAAAAATCTAACCCCTATTCAGTTTTTAATAAGTGATGAATTTATGACATCTCTCCATTATAACAATTCCACAGTTCACCTTTAATATGAAGTCTCTGATGAGGGATGAACTATATTCATTACATTTATGAAGATTCTCTCCAGAAACAATTATTTGATGACCAGCAAGGTATTCCTCAGAAGGCTTTCCCAAATATATTATATTCAAAGGGTTTCTCTCCAGTATAAATTGTCTCCTGGTCAGCAAGGTTTGCAAGTCATTTGAAAGCTATCCCACATTCATTACACTGGAAAAGTTTCTCTCCAGTATGAATTCTGTTGTGTGCATTAAGGTTTCCCTTTCGGCTAAAGGATTTCCCACATTCGTTACATTTATAGGGTTTCACTCCAGTATGAGTTTTCTCATGTGTATTAAGGTTTCCCTTCCATCTGAAAGCTTTCCCACACTCTTTACACTTATATGGTTTCTCTCCAGTATGAATTCTTTGATGTATATTAAGGCTTCCCTTCTGGTTGAAGGCTTTCCCACATTCATTACATTCAAATGGTTTCTCTCCAGTATGAATTATTTTATGTGTTTTAAGATGTTCTTTCCGGTTGAAAGAGTTTCCACATTCATTACACTTATAAGGTTTTTCTCCATTGTGAATTCTTTGATGTTGCATTAGGGATGAGGTCTTCCTCAAACCTTTCCCACACTGATTACATTCAAGATGTTTCTCACCAGTATGAATTTTTTTATGCTCTTTAAGGTATCTACGCCATTTGAAAGATATACCACATTCATTACATTGAAAAGGTTTTTCTCCAGTATGAATTCTGGTATGAGCAATAAGGCTCCCTTTCCTGCTAAAGACTTTCCCACATTCATCGCATACATAGGGTTTCTCTCCAGTATGAATTTTTTTATGTGTATTAAGGTTTCCCATCCAGTTGAAAGCTTGTCCACATTCTTTACATTTATAGGGTTTCTCTCCAGTGTGAATTCTTTGATGTGCATTGAGGCTTCCCTTCTGGCTGAATGCTTTCCCACACTCATTGCATTCAAATGGTTTCTCTCCAGTATGAATTCTTTGATGTTGTATAAGGGATGAGCTTTTCCTGAAGCCTTTTCCACATTCATTACATTCGAAATATTTCTCTCCAGCATGATTTGTTTGATGCTGAATTAGGTATTGATTTTTCCAGAAGTCTTTTCCATACTCATTACATTCAAATGGTTTCTCTCTAGTATGAATAATCTTGTGTATTTTAAAATTTCCCTTTCGACTGAAGGCTTTCCCACATTCTTTACATTTATAGGGCTTCTCTGTAGAATGAATTCTTTGGTTTGCAGTAAGGCAAGAGTTAATGTTGGAGGCTTTGCCACATGCATTACATTTACATGCTTTCCCTTGAGTATGTATTCTATGGTAATAAATAAGGTTTGAGCGATAGCTGAAGGGCTTTCTGCATTTATTATACTTGGACATTTTCTTGCCTAAGGAGAATCTATTATGTTTAATTAGGTCTGAAAATTGCTTAAAGTTCTTTCCAAGTGTATCATATTTATATGGACATTTTCCTACAGAAACTTTTTGTTGCATGTCAAAAACTGTCCCTACACTGAGCTTTTTCCACAAAGTATTACCTTCGTGAGCACTTAGCTCATTTGAAGTTTTTCTGTGAGTGATTGTTACATGCCTGGACTGTCTCTTTTGGTTGCATTTCTGCCTTTCTAACCTGATATCATAATTCCAAATTTCTGCCAATTTAGGATCCTGGATATCATTCTTTGTAAGTCTCTCACTAGATGATTCTCCCATAGAAATACACTGCTTTAGAGCTGACTCAATGGTTTTGAATCTCATCTTCTGACCAAGAGAACCTGAAAGAAACAAAAAAGTATGAATATCCATTGCTTTCTCAGCTGGAAAAAAAGTGGCCTGTTCCAAGTACAAGATTTTTTTCTCCTCATTTAAGAACCAATGATTGAACTAGAACAGTCAGAACTGTTAAGGAGGAACTGAAGTCCTTAGTAAATGAGGTTAGGGAACCTAGCCACCTAATTCCCTAAATTTTAAAAAAATGGGAAATAAGTAAATTCTAGAAACTGAAAGTAGTTAAACCTGAAACAAATCTGACAAAATTTAGGAACCTCTTATCAAACAGATATCTTTTTAAGACCTAAAAAAAGAAAGTATGTATCCACAATACTCAGGACAATTTTTTTTAAAATTAAGTTTCATTGATAGCTTTTTTTTTTTTTTTAAACAACACAGACATTTTTGGAAATGTACCTGCCCTCAACCCCTTTTCCAATTACCACACACAAATTGAATCCTCCTTTATAATAAAGAAAAAAAGTGAAGCAAAACCAACTGACACAGTGAACAAATCTGAAAGTATATACAACATTCTGTTCCTGCCTCTTTACTGAGAGCATAGAGGTAGGATTCTATTATCTATTCTCTGGAACCAAGATTGATCATTATACTTACTGTGATTCTGGCTTTTTTGTTAATGCTTATTTCATTTGCATTATTACATATACCATGCATATTTTCTTCCTAGTTCTGCTTACTTTATTGTGTGTCAGTTTATATTGAATTCATCCTGTCATTTCTTACAGCATAAAAATAATATTCCTCTGCACTCTCAAAACATAATTTCTTCTACTGTTCCCCAACTAAAGTACACCCACTTTTAGTTTTTTGGCAAAGTATTACAAAAAGTAATGCTATGGATATTTTAGCATGTATAGGGTCTTTTTTTCTTTGATCCCCATGGGATTTCAGAATCAGTTTTATAGGAAGAGATGATGCAAAACCAAGTTTATTTCTTCTTGCCTGGGGTAGAAGAGATGCAGAAATGAAGTGACTAGGTCAAAGGATATGAAGAGAAAGACATTAAAATGAGAGGAAGGAAAAGGCTGGGACACAGAGTGTGGACCAGAGAGGGGACCTTGTTTCTCTGAGACTGGGGGGAAGGATGAGGGCATCTGTGCCAGAAAAGGATCTGCTGAAGAGAAGAGCCAGAGGGCCTGCCTAGCATTTCCCAGGAAGTGAGCTCATCATCTCAGCCTAGTTTTTATTTACTCACCCAGGTAAGTGCTCAGTGAAACTCTTCCCTCTGCAATCCATGGAGCTTCTCCTCTCTCCAACTGGGAAATCATGCTGGGTTTAGAAATGGGAAGCCCTGCTGAATGCAAAAGAAATGGAGATATGCTGAGGATTTTATCACTGCCTTTTTTTTCTGTTTTAGGCAAGAGAAGTTATATCACAAGGACCAGAGCATGGTATCAAGGACCTTGCCACGTTGTACTATATATTTCTTGGAAGTGTAGGGGTCAGAAATGGTTTCATCTTGTGCTCAAAACATGCATTTATTCCAACACATTCCCTGTTAAAGAGACAGGAACCTCTCCTGTGGTGCCTTTAGGGCCCTTCCCTGGGACTCTGGTGGAGAATATCTGACTTAGAGAAAAGGCAGGCAGGAAATTGTGTCTTCAGGAGCAGCACCAAGAGGATGTTCAAAGCTTCACAGGGGAAGAGGGAACAGAAAGACTCTCTGGCATCAGAGAATTCAGGAAATGTCTCCATGTTACATGTATTCATGAGAATTTTTCTTTACAACCAGTTAGAACTCAGCAGAGCAGTTCAGATATCGTATAGCTTTTAGGAAGAAAAAATGCAAAGACAGGTGCAAAGGAAATATGATAATTCATGAGAAAAAAGCCATCTGTACCAAGGGAGATGAAGTTCTCATAGTTCTCCAGCATCACATCCCTGTACATATCCTTCTGAGCAGGCTCCAACAGCCCCCATTCCTCCTGGGAGAAGTCCACGGCTACATCTTGGAAGGTCAATGATTTCTGAAATGGTAAAACATGTGGCTCACCCAGGGCCCAGCCCTTTATGGGGAGAAACATGAAACCCGCACAATGTAGAGGGGGGTTCTCACAGCAACAAAGTCTTTCAGTATTTCATATCAAATATTTCCTAAGCACCCAAGGACTTTGCTCATCCCTTTAAACTATATTCTATATTGTTCAAGTAATTTTGCCCAGTAAATTTAGGAGTAAAGAAAGTATTATGATGGAAAATTGATAGAATTTATAGGGAATATAAGTTTAGGAAGGCAATAATTACTCTCCAATAGACAAATAGCCAAAGGATAAGCCTGGCTTACACAGGACAACAAAAAGTAAATGAGTGCTTTGAAAAGTGTCCAGCACCACCAATCATACTCACATGGACCTGTGACCTCAGTTCAGAATTCACTTCTCCCACAATGCTTATCACAACCCATTCAGGCTGTCCAGACTGTGAGCTTTCTCTAACCCCTTCCTAAACCCCCCCCCCCCAGGGGCCATCTTTAATCTTTCCCACCACACTCTGAGGGTACCAAAGAGCACTCTGGCCCAACCCTGCTCTTCCCACTGCAAATGCACAGTAGGAACACTGAGAGCAGGAAGCACAGTCTAATCCCACAGGAAATGGCAAGGCACATACAAATTCAGGTCCCTTACTGTCCCGGGCAAAACTTTTATCAGCAAGGAGCAGAAAGTCTGCCTCCACAGCTCATAGCCCCACCACAATCTCTAACTGGGCAGTGAGACCTACATAAATGTCCATCAATGGGGAAATGCCCTTTTGCCCCTCTGGAGGGCACAGAGCCTGCTGGCCGCTGACACCACTGGGGTCACAGACACTAACCTGTGCATCCCATCCCAGACCTCAGCTCCCAGCCCTGTAATGCAACAACATTTCAGAACAAGGGGAAAGGCCCCTAGAGAGATTCCTTCCTGTGGTACACACACCTGCCCAGAGGACCCATGCTCAGGGGAAGGGAGAGCCTGAGATGTGGCTCCTTCCTCCCACCTGCGCTGTCTGTGCTCCCAGTGTCAGCAGGGATTCCACTCCCAGACGAGCCTGGCCTCTGGGAAGAGGAGGCCCATGAGGCACTGCAGCCCCCACCCTCACGCTCTGGTCCCTTCCTTCACCACTGGGAACCTACTGTGGGCATGGCCCAGGCAAGGACCTGCTGGACCTCCAAGGACCCGGCCCCAAACCCTCGTCTCAGGGAAGCTGGAGTTTGTAAGATATGCCACAGGAGAGCAGATGGAGAGCCCAAAAGGACCACAGAGGCCCATGAATCCAGACCCTTCATTTTCCAGATAAGGAAGCCGGGGCACGGAGAAATTCAGTGACGTGCTCAGAATGCCACAGTAAGGGCCTGAAGCAGGATTTGAAGCCAGGTCCTTCAATGCCAAGTCCCATTCTCCCACAAAGTGGGAATGCTCAGCCTCTGCCCTCTCTGAAGCTCACAAAGAATCTGAGTCTTTAAACTGTGGCATGATCCGTCCTGGGCAGGCCCTGGCCGGAGGAGGAAGGAGCCTCTTCTCAACCTGTCTGATTCCCCTGGATTTACTCTCCTCATCCTCTCTGACAGCTCAGGACAACACAGGATCCCCAGCCCAAACATCCCATCCCCCAGAGGATCCCTCCAGAAGATCCCTGGGTCAGGAGAAGGTGCTGGCCATGAGAAACCATGACCTTTCCTATATACAAGGCCTGGTCCCAGCTGCTTGGTCTGTGCCCTTGGAAGCACTGGCTGGACCCTTTCTCTCCAAACCTGCAGCAGGTTCTGAGGCACTTCCTTGTCAAGGTAAAAATTTCCTCAACCCTGAAAATGCAGTTCATCCAGCACCTAGCCCAGTGCCTGGCACACAGCAGGTGCTTAATAAATGTCCACTGATGAATGAATGAATGTCCTGTGAGACATCCACAAGGAAGCCTCTGTAGAACTACCTTGAGCTGTGGCTACTAATGTCAGAGGAGCACAAGCTCTGCCTACCCAGATCTGCTGCATCTTATCCCTGGCTCCTTGGGAGCTACACAGGCCACCTCAACCAAAAGGGAACAACAGCGAGGGACTGACACAAATGAGGGGATCAAGGTAGGTGATTTAACAACTGGCTCCCCCTGAAGAACTGAAAGGCTGGAGTGCCAGCTGCCTTCCCACTCCTCCCTCTCACCCTCTCGATCCTCCGGGGACCCTGCTTGGTCCCTGCTGTCGATCGAGACAGCAATTACATGAGGCCCTACCTCTCGGACAAAGGCAGATCTTATGAAAGTAGCTCTGCTACTGAAACAAAACCAGCCCCAAAGTGGAGACAGCAAGCCTGGCTAGCATCACGGAAGAGAATGATGGAGACAAGGTCAAGGTCAAATGGGAGGCTACAGGAAGACCCAAAGTGGGATCAAGGAGGCCCGAGTGGACAGGTCCAGCCTTTACCTGCTTTGTGATCCTAAACATGGAGGATTCCTTCCTGTCCTTGACATTAATGTCCCCTGACCTTAGCACAGAAAAGACCAGCTTGTACACTGCAAACAACACTGGATTTGGAGGGTGGTTACCTGCGTTTGAATCTGAGCTCTATTATTAGATCCTGAGGATGGAACCTGGCTTCTGCTGAGACTTATTTTCTCTGACAGCTGGGCATATTAGAATAGATGGCTCTAAGGTAGCTTCTAACTCTACTTCTACATCCATAAGAAGAGGCAGGATATTCTGTGGGAGAAGAGATTGAGGGAAGGCCCATTGATGTGAGGAAAGAAGATGAAGGAAAAGGGAAAGAGATGCATTCACACTCCGAGAAATGATATGGACTCTCAGGAAAGACAGGACATCCTAACTCACCTGGGATCTGGCTGTCGAGAACCTGAAAGCCATTCCTTTTGCCTCGGTAATTCTACTTCCTGGGGGAAGGGCAGAGTCTTGAGTAGACAGGCCTAAGGGAGGAGGAAGAGGTTACAGAAGGGGACAACCTGGCCTCCCTACTGCCCACCTGCCATAAATATCGAGGAAGTAAGAGTCATGTAGTACCAGCATGGCTCCATTTTGGAGAAGGTTACTTGGCTAGTCGATTAGGAGAGGTCAAGGATACAGTTTAATTCATGCTACTCTTGTGGAAAGGATGGAGATCTGAGCTGGATAATAAGTGAATGAAAAAATGGCTCAATGGCTACAAAGAACAACCATAAACCATTCACAGCATTAATCACAGGATTTTCAGCTATATACAGTCACACCATAGTGTTTGTATATACACACACACAAACACAATACATGTTGACACAAGATACATATATGTAGACATATATTTGGGGTCTTTTCTTGGTTCTTAAAAAAAAAAAGGTTGAGTGGATTCTTAGTAAATTCTTTTCTTATTCTATTAATTTGAATTTCCATGGAGCCATCCAAGAAGGGAGAGTTACAAGTATCCCCGAAACTTCTTTTTAACACAGGTTTTCTATTACTTGATTTAAAGTATTGTATAAATGTTACATATTAGTAAAGAAAGCATGATACCCAGAATGAGGGAGATGAGAGGCTTCTGATCTGCTCAAACCACATGTTTCCACTCCAAGTACCATATTTAAGGAAGGATATTGGTAAGCAGAGACACTGATAAGGTTGTTAATGAAAGAACATGGATAAGGTCCACAGGAGAGAAGATGGGATTTCTGTTCATGTGTTGGTTTGACAAAATTGATTTGAGGTCATTTCAAACTCTGAGATTTCCAGATAATGAAGAGCCTCAAAATTACACCATGTGAGGACCAATCCAGAGAATGAAGGCTGTTTAATCTGGAAAGGAGAAGGCTTGGGGGGCAAGGTGTGCATCCTGTCTTTAAGTATCTGAGGAGCAATCATATAAAAGACAAATTAGGCTAATGCTGCCTGATAGCAAGGTCAGATCTGGATTAATGCATGAACCTTGCAGCTAGGAGACGGGGGATGTCAGAAGCCATTGACTCCAAAACCTGCATTCGACTAATGAAGAAGCAGGCTCAGGTAGGGAATGAGCTGCTCAGTGTCAGAAGTGAGATGATTCGGTGATGTCACGTCAAAACCACATCACTTTGCTTTTGACAGAACTACCAGACTCATGATATGAAGGCCAGGGATGCTTGTATTACAGCAAAAAACCGAAAAATTCTCTCAGGGATAAAAACAAATATAATGAAAATCTACCCTGCCCCTGTGACCCTTCCCAGATTGGTAAGTTCCTCTAAGGAGCTCCATCTGAGGGAACGTGCTCAAGCCAGCCTTGCCTTCCTTCCTTTCTGCACTGTCCTCCTGGGTCTCTGGGCTCTCTCCACCGTGCTCCCTGTGTTTGTGCCTCCTGACCTCTCTTAGTCTTCAGCTTCCTTTCATGTGCTGTTCTCACCCATTAGCATGTAAGCTTCTGTCTTTCTCCTGGTATCTGCAATCCTTGTGGAGGGCCACCTCCAGTCATCTAGATCTGTGTTTGGCCACTGGACACAGGTGGCTCTGGAGGGGAAAGTGAGGCAGGCGACCTTGCTCAATCCTCTCACTGAAATCCAGTTCGCTTGCGTATCACAGCATCACCTCCCTGATGTCATAGATCTCGTTGAGAAGGGAGGACAAGCAACTACAATTACTCCACAATCCCTGTGATTAGTGCAGTGTGTAGCACATACTCAGCCCTTAATAAAAGTGTTGATTTGTGGATAAGATGGAACTGTGCCAGCTGGCTATCAGCAGCGGGGGAGGGGAGTTTCAGAACTGGTTGAATCACAGCTCCCAAAGACTAGTGACTAACGTCCCCTCTTGTAACTCCTTGGCCACCTGCAGGATTATCCTAGTTCCACAGAACATTTTTATTAATGATTTAGATGACATGCTTATTAAATGTGTAGGTGACAAAGCTGTGAGGGATCAGTAATATTATATGAGAGAATTACCATCAGAAAGACCAGGATTTTCGTCAGAATACAAGGTCACATCTAGTGACATGACAGAAAGCTGGAAGGCTCAATGTGGATGTACTCCAGTATCTGGCACAGAGCAAGTGCTTAATAAATGCTTGTCGACTTTTTTTTTTTTTTTTTTTTTAAATTAACTATACTACAGGGCAGGGGGAGAGGGAAGAGAGTTTTAGTAGAGATTTTTAGCTAAAAATCTCTGAACCCAGTAGACAAATGAAGTCACCCCCCTTTTCTATGTTTTGAAGTATCAGAGTTTTTGCCTCGTTTTCTCTTAGTTTCTCAGGAAAGCTCCTTCTGAAAACCTGCAGTCTCACCTAGAGGAAAGTGGAAAGAAGCCATTTTCTCACCATAAACTGAGACCTCTCCATCACAGCCTTTGAGAGCTGAAAGAGCTTGAGAGATTAAAAAGCCAATCTGTGCCCAGAAAGCACACACGCTGTAACAGAGCTGACATCTGCTGGAAGGTCTCCAAGGAAGGAAAGCCCACCACTTTTGCTAGTGGCCCATTCTGCCTCTGGAGAGCTCTAGGAAGCCCAAATCGGCCTGCCTACAACTTGCTCTGGGGACAAACTGAGTCTTTTTGTGACACAGTCCTTCAGATCCTTAAGACAGACAGTATGGCCTCTCTGAATCTTTCCTTCTCCACGTCTTTCGGCTGATTCTGACAGGATATGAATACAAAGCCCTTCACCAATTGTTTGCCTTCATGGAGGTCCCCTCCCATTTACCACCATCCTTTTTTCTTTTTTGCAAGATATTCAGGGTTAAGTGACTTGCCAAGGTCACACACCTAGTAAGTGTCAAGTGTCTGGGACTGGATTTGAACTCAGGAGCCCCAGACTGCAGAGCTGGTGCCCTAGACATTAGACCACCCCAGCCGCCCCAGACCACCATCCTTCTTAAACAATGAACCTTAAAACTGAAGACAGTCCTCTAGATGGAATCTGACTAAGGTGAGACAAGACAGACTCTCACTTCCGGCTTCCTGGAGGCTCTGCATCTTTTCCCATTGGCTCTTGGGGTGCCATATCACACTGACCACTGCTCAGGAGTTTGCAGTCCAATAAACCTGGATCATTTTCACAAAATTCACTAGTCAAGCTGCCACCACTGAGTACTGGTGAAACTGTTTTAAACTTAAGCACAAGACTGCATTTATCCTTACTGAGTTTCATTTTCTTGGGCTCAGTTCAATGCCCTAAACTCTTGAAATCTCTTTGGATCCCGATTCTGTTCTCTGAATGCTAGCTGTCCCTTCCAGCTTTGTGGGTCCCACAAATGTGAAGAACATGCTATCTATGCCTTTATCTAAATCTCTGATAAAAATATTCAACAGCACAGGACCAAGTTCAGGTGGAACCACCTTGGACTGAACTCCCCTGAAGACCCCACCCTGGACCATTGACAACTCTTTGAGTCTGGCCGTGGTATCCTTACTTAATCAGCATCTTCCCATCCTCTCCACAAGAATGGCAAGTTATTACTTTATCAAATGTTTCACTTAGATCTCAGCAAAGAGAGCTGAGGAACTGCCCTCCCCCACCAGTCTGCTCTTGATGAAGCCCTGCTGACTTCCTAAATGTTCACCAGCCATTCTTGAAGGGGCTGAGCTCTTTACCAGGACTCACGGGGAAGCCTCCCAGCCTAAAGGTGACAGCCTCTCTTCCCAGTTTGGAAAACTGGGCCCAATTCTCCCATGGACGGGTTGGGGGCAGAGTGTGTGTGTGGGGAGTACTACGCTGCATTACAGGGTCATCTCCTGCCCCCACTACTCCCTCCTCAGAAGCTCTCCCCCATCCTGGGTGCCCCAACTTCTCACCTCTCTCCCGAACCCTCAGGCCCGGTCCCTCCATAGTGAGATCTCCGTCGGGCTTTTCCCAAGCTGGGTCTCCGGGCCCAATTACTGCTGCCTCAGCAGTTCCTGCAGGCGGGGCTGGACCAGCGGGGCGGGTAAAAAGGCTCCACAGGGATGTATCCTGGGAGGGACTCTGGCATCCTCCAGCGCCTTCACCTCCCTATAGGGTGCGGGTCAGGGGCTCCGGGAGGGCCACCTGCAGACTCCATCCAGGACTGCTGGGACCAGGCCGGGAAGAGATGCGGGCAGGAAGGTAGAGGCTCATCCCGGGCCTTGGGCATGCCTGTGCCCCGACTCCATCAGCTCAGGTTCGTCTGACAGATGAGATCCTGAAATATTGAATGCGGGTAATCCGCAAACCTAGGCATGGAAAGGGGATAAAGACTTGGGTGACGGAAGAAAGGCTTCAGGAAGAGGGGCCGGCCTTCGGGCCAACTGGTTTCCTAGGCTGAAGTAACCAAGTAGCAAAGAGAGGGAGGCCTAAGAAAGTATGAAATGGAGTGTGGAAGAGGATCCTGGGAAGGTGGGGAGAGGCAGGGCGGAGGGAGGTCCTGGGGGGCAGGGTGGAGGAGGGGGTGAGGGGTGAGGGGGATCCTATAAGGGACAGAAAGGAAGGGGATTCTGGGAGGTACTCTTTGCGAATACAAAGAGGTGAAGGAGACATGAAAGGCGGAGGGGAGAGGGAACATGTGCCCTGTCTGTCTCAGTTTCCTCCTCTGTCCCATAAGCTGGAGAAGCAAAGGACAAACACCTCGGGATCTCTGCCCAAAAAACCCCCAAGGAGGTCGCAGAAAGGCAGATCAATGACAAATGGAGGCGCTAAACACTTTTGATAAATGTCACTATTTAACTGACCCTCACAACAACCCCGAGATTAGGTTAAGTGAGGCTGTTACACCCATTTTAAAGGTGGGGAAAATGAGGCAAAGCTGCCTAAGGTGAGGCAGAGGCAGAATTCGAACTCATGGCGGAGTGCAGAGACTGAAGGGGAAGGGATCCTCCATAAACACCCGCGGCCCCGCCCCGCCCCCTCAAAACATACACACCCCGCACTACCCCGCCGAACACACGCACACGCACACACACACACTCACGCACACTCTCGCCCACTGGCTCCTTTGCAGATGTCCAGCTCCCTCTGAGTAGTTCTAAAAACAAAGGGATGAAATCAAGAGCCCCTAAAAACTGCGCATGCACGGGCTTAGCTCGAAACTACGATTCCCACAATTCCTCAGTGCAGGAAGCAGTCCGAGGGGCCGCACACGTGCTGTACGCCTATGGGCTTCCGGGAATTGAAGTCCTCGCAATGGGTTCTTCCCTCTCCCTCCTCATTCCAACCCCAGAGTTCCCTGAATTTGAAAAAATGGATGTAGAGGACTAAAATCGCACACTTAGAGCTATTCTTTCCATAAGAGGTCGAAGCAAGGAACGTGATTGCAACTAAGAATCTGGAAACTTCGTCCCAGTTTAGCCGAAACCTCGCGAGAATGTAGGCGTGATTCCCTATGATGTCACCAGCACCCTTCCGTGAAGAGACCCCTTATTTGCTGCAGCCTTTGAAGTTGGGCTCGCGTGGCAGGTTATGGTCTCTTTGGTTTTATGTTAAAGTCTTTTTTGCTTTGTTTTGTTTTTCATTTTAATGAGTTTTACGACTATCCACAATCACAAACATTTCCTGATGTAAAGAAGGAAAAGAAAGTTGTTATGTGAAATGTGATCCTTGGCTCCAAGCCAACAGTTTTGCATTTGAATGATGCGATGAGGATTCAAAGTGTCTGAAACTGAGTCAGTCCACAGGCACTAATAAAGTGCGCTGGCAAAAATGGTCAAAGCAGTTCCTGCCCTCAGGGAGCTTACAGTCTAGGGGGGAGAGAATGTCTAAGTGGATTACAATGAAGGAGATGGAACACAGAACAGTGGAGAAGTGACAGAGGGGAAGGAACATGGTCAGATCAGACCTATGGTTTAGGAAAATCACTTTAAAATGATGCAGAGCCAAGTGAGCCAAGCAGAGATGAAGTAATAGCTCATACAGTGTTAATATCATAGGGAAAAACAACTTTGAAAGACTTCAGGATTCTTATCAAGGCAGTGATACCTCAAGAGAATGAAAATCAAACATGCTACTTCTTGATAGAGATCATTAAACAGGGGAAAGGAACAATTTGTACAAAAATATAGCAGCTCATTTTGGGTGACAATGAATTAGAAATTGAGGGTATGGCAGAACAAGTTGTGGTTTATAAATGTAATGGAATACTGTTGTGTTACTAGAAATGATGAGCAGGCAAATTTCAGAAAAACCTGGAAAGACTTACATGAGCTGATGCAAAGTGAAGAGCAGAGCCAGGAGAAGTTGTATACAGTAACAGTAATAGCATATAATGGTCAACTGTGATTGACTTATCTCTTCTCAGCCATACAATGATCTAAAAGATCTAAAGATCTAAAAGAGGGGTGAGGAATTTTCGGCTCATTGGTCCTTGAAGTCCTTTGAAATTATTTGATCTTCCCCTGCCAAGGTAACCACAAATGATGAGCTGAAAGAACCTCCCACTACTTGAGTTTTTAAATTGATAATTTTGTATGACCTGCAAATTATGTTATAAATATTCAAGTAACTATTAGCAGAAAAAAGTACCCCCTTCCAATCCCTGATCTCAGATAATTTCAAAAGACCCATGATAGGGGCAGCTAAGTGGCGCAGTGGATAGAGCACCAGCCCTGAAGTCAGGAGGACCTGAGTTCAAATTTGCTCTCAGACACTTAACATTCCCTAGCTGTGTGACCCTGGGCAAGTCAAAAAGACCCATGATAAAAAATGCTATCCACATCCAGAGAAAGAACTGTAGAAATCTGAATGCAGATTATTTTCATTGAAATTTTTTTTCTTTTGTTCTATTTCTTCTTTCACAATATGGCTAACATGGAAAGATGTTTTACATAATTGCATGTGTATATGTCAGATTACTTTGCTGTTTGACATCAATCTCTCTTCTCACTTTCTTTTTTTGCAATCTGGCATCCAACTTTATCATTCCCCTAAAACATCTCTCTCCAAAGTTACTAATGATCTTTTTAGTTGCCAAATCCAGTGGTCT
Source organism: Myrmecobius fasciatus (assembly GCA_023553655.1). Lineage (NCBI taxonomy): Eukaryota > Metazoa > Chordata > Mammalia > Dasyuromorphia > Myrmecobiidae > Myrmecobius > Myrmecobius fasciatus. The sequence continues at coordinate 78,398 of JAJPUD010004332.1, forward strand.
TTTTTTCAGTCCTCATTCTCCTTGACTTCATTGCAACTTTTTACACTGTTGATCCTTGATACGCTTTGATACTTTCTTCTCTCATTTTCTGGACTTGATTCTCTCCTGGTTTTACTGCTACCTACTTGTTTTTTTCTCTGTCTCCTTGGCTGGATCCTCTTTTTGATCACAGTCTAATTCTTTACTAGCCCTTTTCTCTTTACCCTCTATGCTACTTCACTTGGTGATCTCATCAGCTCCCATAGATGTAATTACCAATTCTTATGCTGATGATTCTTAAATCTACTTATCCTCCTCGATCTTTCTGCTTGTCCCCCAATCTTACATCTCCAACTGCTTTTCTTGAACTGGATATCCAATAATTCATTTGTTTCAGTTGCGTTTGACTCTTTATGATCCCATTTGGGGTTTTGTTGGCAAAGATATTGGAGTGATTTTCCATTTCCTACTATAGCTCATTTTACAGATGAGGAACTGAGGCAAACTGAGGGTAAAATGACTTGCCCAGGAAGTGTCTGAGGGCTTTCTGACTCCAGGCTTGACACCGCAGACCAGCTCTTCCAAGGATGGTTTAGGGGGGAAAATAATGAGATCTCTTTTGGACATATCAATTTTACAATGTCTATTGGATATCCAGTTCAAGAAAGGCAGTTGGGAGACAAGCAGAAAGATTGAGGCAGGATAAGTAGATTTAAGAATTATACAGAGTCATTAGACTCATTCTCTTCCAGAGATTCTTCCAGAATAGCATTGCAATATACAGTTCATTCTCCTCACTCCAATCTATCTTCCAATCACTTCACTGAAGTGATTTTCCTTAAACACAGGCTCAGTTACATAACCCTCCTCCTCAAATTCCATTGTCTCTAGGAGAAAATATCACCAATAATCTTGACTCTGTTCTGCCACTGTACTGAGATGACTGAAAAAGAGTGAGTCTGATGACTCTGTGTAGTTCTGCCTCACTTAAATCCAGCTTGTATATGAATCAAGATATCACCCATACTACCAAGACTAAAGTGGAGAGAATGTTGGTTTATGATTTTTTTGTTCACAGAAGACTGTGTGCACTAAAGCAGAGATATAACAGACTATTCTCAGCTGCTTGTGACAATTTGGGCTTAACAACACCAAGAAAATACAGGTACTCCATTAGCCAGCACCATGCCATCCATATGTGGAAACCATTCAGTTAAAGTAAATGGAGAAGTTTTGAAAAGTAGATAAATTCATTTACCTTGGCAGTATACTTTCAAAGGATATACACACTGATAATGATGTTGATGCACACATTGCCAGAGCTATCTCAGTGTCTGAGAGGCTCTGAAGGAAAATGGGGAAGAGAAGAGGTATTAGACTGACTACCAAACTGAAGGTCTACAGAGCCTTTACACTGAACTCATTGTTGCATACTAGTAAAACTTGGACAGCATACCAGCTCCATGCCAGGAAACTGAATCACTTCCATTTAAATTGTCTCAGGAAGATTCTGAAGATTACCTGGTAAGGTAAGGTACCTGACATTGAGGTCCTTTCTTGAATTAAACTGCCAAGCATTGATACTCTTCAGCAGAGAGCACAACTCTGATGGGCTGGCTACATAGTATACTTGCCTAAAAGTATTTTATAGAAGACTCATACAATTCAATAATTCACATGGTGGTAAAAAGTGATACAAAGACACTCAAGGTCTCCCTGAACAATTCTGAAATTGATTTCATGACATGCAAGATTCTGCCAAAGGACCATCCAGCATTGGCTGCCCACATCAAAGAAGGTGCTGTGTTCTATAAACAAAGCAGAATTGAAGTGGCTCAAAAGAAATGTGAGATGCACAAATTTAGAAAATATATCCTGAATGTCCACATGGACTATTTGTGCCCAAACTGTGATAAAGCATTCTGAGCTATTGGTCTGATCAGCCACAGTCCAACGCACTATATCTTGTCCTCTTCAAGAATGAGGAACAATCAAAAAAAAAAAAAAAAAAAAGAAGAATGAGGAACAATCAATCAACAACCAGGAGCAAATAAAAAATGTTGGTTTTGGCATTCAAAACCCTTCATTATATTCTAGTCAATATTGATGTAATTTCTATTGTCTAGATACAAAGTCTTATTCCAAAAGTCTCTTAATGAAATGGAAATAACTTGTTTTGGTTTTTCAGAGTCAAGCTTCCCCCCAACCCCCTAAACAATAAGCTTAAAGAATCATCTTCTTAGTAGCCAATGATGATTTTTTTCCTTTTTTAAAAGCTTTTTATTTTCAAAACATATGTACGAATAATTTTTCAACATTGACCCTTGCATAGCCTTGTGTTTCAGATTTTCCCCTTCTTCCCCTTACCCTGTGCCCTATTTGATAAGCAATCCAATATATGTTAAATATATTAAAATATATGTTAAATCCAATACATATAAACATATTTATACAATTCTTTTGTTGCACAAGAAAAATCAGAACAAAAAAGGAAAGAAAATTAGTAAGAAAACAAAATGCAAGCAAACAACATCAAAAAGAGTGAGAATGTTATGTTGTGATCCACATTCAGTTCCCATAGTCCTCTCTGGGTATAGATGGCTCTCTTCATTACAAGATCAGCCACTGATTTTTCAATATTTTGGTCATTGTAGTAAGTATTTTCCCAGGCTTATTTGTAATAAGAGTTTGTCTTTTAGTTTAGAAAGCATATTTGGGATTATTTTTTAGATTTTTGTTCAGTGAAGCTGGGGTTATAGGGAAGTAGCATTGTATGAAAGTTGGCCAAAAAAAATTAGAGAAATTCATTTTTTTGGGGGGGGAGGGAAAGAAGTGTGTAAAATTGTTTGCAGAAAAGTATTTTTTACATTAAATTTTTAAAAAATTATTTAGTATTTTATTTGTCCTGTTATATGTGAAAATAACTTTAACATTTGTTTTAAAAACTCCCTCCCCATTGAAAAGACAAGCAATTTGATATAGATTATAAACGTGTAGTTATGCAAAACATTTTAATATTAGTCATGTTGTGAAAGAAAATAAAAAAACCCTCAAGAAGAATAATATTAAAAAGTATGCTTTCTGTATGCAAAAAAGTACTTTCTCTGGAGATGGATGGTATTTTTCAAAATAAATCCTTCAGAGTTGTCTTAGATGACTGTATTACCAAGAATAGCTAAATCATTCATAGCTGATAATCTTATAATACTGTTGTTACTTTGTACACAGTACACAGTACATTTCACTTTGTATCAGCTCCTATCCAGGTTTTTCTGAGACCATCCTGTTCATCGTCTTATAGTACAATAGTATTCTGTCATAATCAAAAACTATAATTTGTTGTCATTCCCTAATTGATGGGCATCCCCTCTATTTCTACTTCTTTGTCACTACAAAAAGAGCTGCTGTAAATATTTTTGTACATGTAGGTTCTTTCCCCCTTTTTATGATCTTTTGGGGATACAGACCTAATAGTAGTATTATTGAATCAAAGGATGTGTACAATTCTAGAGCAGAAAAGAGTGCTTATGGTTACTCACAGATCAGAACACAGGAGTTTAGTAAACATACCTCTCCTTAAAATCATACCACTGAAGAACTGAAAGCTTATAGACCCCTAGAACTAACTCTGCATAAAAACTATGAAGCTTGGATCAGTAGAATAGGTTAGGTTCACAAAAAATAGTTAATTATTATAATAATCTAGTGTTTGATAAACTCAAAGACCTTAGTTTCCGGTATAAAAACTCACTAGTTAATAAAAATTGCTGGGAAAATTGGAAAATAGCAGAAACTGGGCATTGACTTAACACCTTATACCAAGATAAATTCAAAATGGATTCATGATTTAGACATAAAGAGTGATACTATAAACAAATTAGGAGAACAAGGGATAGTCTGCCTCTCAGATCTGTGGAGAAGGGAAATAAAATTATGGCCAAAGAAGAACTAGAGAGCATTATGAAAAGTTTCTGTACAAACAAAATCAATGCAGCCAAAGCAGAAAACTGGGAAAAATTTTTTACATCCAAGGATTCTGATAAAGGCCTCATTTCTAAAATATGTAGAGAATTGACTCATATTTATAAGAATTCAGGCCATTTCTCAATTGATAAATGGTCAAAGGATATGAACAGACAATTTTCATATTAAGAAATTAAAATCATTTATAGTCAAATTTGACCTCAGACATTTACTAACTATGTAGCACTAGGCAAATCACTTAACTTTAATTGCTTCTCTCCCACCAAAGGAATAAAGCAAGTAAAAACAGTATTGTCCACCAAATCTCTGAAAACTGTCCACTGCTTTTCTGCTTTACTGATGCCAACTGTGGGTCAACTCGCCAATTAAAACAGCCCAACCCCATAGTAGCAGTTGAGAGTATTACATATTTCAGGAGATAGAATCATTTTTTTGTCCTGGCAGCTCAGTTCAGAGTTGTGGTGTTAGGGTAGATGGCAAAACAGCTGAAGTGGATAACTGGGTGTAAACTGAAGTTCAGTCTGAGTAAGTTACTCTCCCTTCCACCTGTAATTCCCTTCTCTATTCTTTTTCCTCTTTATTAACTACTAATCGTCTCTCCATCCTCCCCAAACTATAGAATCTTATACTTAAAGGAAGGCATATAATTTAGTCCATGGAATATCAATTCTTCTAACCCCAGTTCTTCTTCCAATCCTTACCTAGGCTCTCAAAATTCCTGATAAATCCCTTGCCTTTAAATTGTTTGTCCCTTGATTTCTTTTTGTCCTTTCTTTTAAACCTTTAAATTTCAGAGCCTGCAGCATAGTATTCAAGGTTTCAGATTCATCATCCTCCTTCTCCCTTCCAAATTTCTCCTTGGTAGCTAACAGATGGAAGTTGTTTTAACTCATATTGTTAGAATAGGATAAATAGCCCAAGAAGAATAAAACATTAACAGCCTTCAAAGATATAGTTGCTATGCACAGAATAAGAAGAAATGATAATACTCATGGTGAGTACCTGATTCTACTTTGTCTTCCCGTCACTTTTTGAGGCCAGCCCATAATGGTGTAGCCTGGTTGGGTAAGGAACTAGGACCAGACTCCCCCTCGTCCTCAATCCATGGCTTCTGCCTGGTGGCCCCACACAGACACCAGACTCAGCCCTATCTCCATCTCCTTCCCTGTTAGTCATTCATTGACAGTCAGGTTTCCTGGTTTCAGGCTTCTAGGACCCCTGTGTGGGTTTAGTTGGTGCCTCTGCTGTCTCTTCCCCCTTTCTCAAGGGTCTGCCAGAATTAGCAAAATAATGTGCCATGGTCCTAACTAATACAGGATGTTGTGCCTGCTTCATGTGACTGATGTGAAAGTTTACTGTGGGGATGCGCTGTCCCTGTCTGTACACCTAGCCCTGTAAGCACTCACCTGTTTCTGGCCTTGGCCCTCACCAACCCCTGGCTTCATCAAGTCACCTCTGTATATGCTACTGACCAGGACTTCTGCATGCCTCTGACTCTCCCTTAAGCATTTTCTAGACTAGATGGACGATCTACACTTACTATTTCCCTCTGCTTTCATTGCTCATTTCTTTACCTAGAGCCTTTAAAAACTCCCCTTCTGGAAAATCTTAAGACAGAGGGGCTTTGCTGTCACTTTTTGACACGATCAGAAGGTGCTGATACTTCAGCAGGTCCTACTGGAAGGCAAAGCACTGGAGTATTTACAATGAGAAATAGATTAATTGGGTCATTTGTTCAAGTAAAATTTTTTTTTCAAAAGTGCAATGATTGTCTTTATGATATTGAGGGTCTAAAGCCTCTGATCCTGTGACACAAGGTTCTCTCAGCATAAGAAATAGACTAATAAAAGGTACCTTGCCCCACTTCTGATGTTTCTGTAACTCTTAGGGCTAAACAAAGTCAAGTCCAAAGCATAGAAGCTTGAAGATAACATAGTCACTCATCAGGTGGCAGTCAGGAATATACTTTGTGGGCACAGGCAATGTGGGAAGATAGTTTTCTTGCCTAGACAAGTTTATTGTTTTTGTAGGTATTTTCAGATTTTTCTTCAGTGGGGATGTGGGTACTGAGAGGTACAAACTTGAAAGGACTGGACAGTCAATCAACATTTGTACATGTACTTTGCTAATCTCTGGGAATAGAAAGAAATGTAAAAGATAGTGCCTGCTCTCAAGGAGCTTACACTCTAAGAAAGGCAATTATATTCCAACAATTAAATATAAATAATATTTTCTATCTTGTTTGTATTTTATATATTTATATATATCTTTGTGTATCTTATAATGTGTATGTGTACATGTTAGTATGTATATGTGTGTGCATTATATATGGAAATAATAGAGGAAAGGCATTAGAATTAAAGAAGAGATTAAAGACTAGTGAAAATAGAGATAAGAGAAGGGGCAGTTTGCTGGAAAAGATAGGATGGAATGGAATCAACTATACATGTAGAGGGTAAAGACTGGGCAAGGAGAAGGGCCACTTCTTCATGTCAGAAAAGTGAAGGAAGTGGTAGTAATGAAAAGTAATGAAAAGGGATGTGAGATGAGAAGATGATAAGAGTTTTCTCCTGGTGAATGACCCAGGCCTGGAATTTTGTCCTACCTTACTTTTGCCTTCTACCCTCTTCCAAATTACAGCTAAAATCTAACCTTCAGTGAGAATCCTGTCTTGGTTACCTTTAATGTTAGTGGCTTCCCTTTGAGATTACCTCTAATTTATCCTGCACCTGTATTTTTTAATTTAAAAAATTATTTATTATTTAACAATCATTATATAAAATTTTTGGATTCCAAATTCTCTCCATGTCTCTAGCCCCTCCCTATGTAGAGAGAAGGCAAGCAATATGATATGAATAATATATATATATATATGAAATCATACAAAACATTTTCATATTAGCCACATTGCTAAAAAAAAAGTCAAGAAAAATAGAGTAAAAAAGTTTTGCTTCAATTTGCACCGGGTTTGGGGGCAGCTAGGTGGCGCAGTGGTTAGAGCACCAGCCCTGAAGTCAGGAGGACCTGAGTTCAAATCTGGTCTCAGACACTTAACATTCCCTAGCTGTGTGACCCTGGGCAAGTCACTTAGCCCCAATTGCCTCAGCAAAAAGCAAAAAACAAAAACAAACAAAAAAAAAACAAAAACAATTTGCACTGGGTTCATCAGTTTTATCTTTGGTAGTAGATAACATTTTTCATTATGGATTCTTTGGAACTGTCTTGGATCATTATATTGATCAAAAGTAGCTAAGTATTTCACAGTTGATTGTTACTATAATATGCTGCTGTTGTTGTTTAATCATTTTTTCAGTTGTGTCCAACTCTTCATGTCCCAACTTGGGTTTTTTTTGACAAGGTATTTGAGTGGTTTGGCATTTCCTTCTCCAGCTTATTTTACACTTGATGAACTGAGTTAGTCAGAGTTAAGTGACTTGCCCAAAGTCACACAGTTAGATTCTGAGGCCAAGTTTGAACTCAGTACTCTTATCTATTGTACCACTTAGCCACCAAATATGCTATTACTGTGTGTTTTCCTGACTCTGCTCACTTCATTTTACATCAGTTCATATAAGACTTACCATGTTTTTCTGAAACCATTCCTCTCATTATTTCTTATACAACAATAGTATTCCATCACAATCATATACCACAACTTGTTCAGCCATTGCCACCACAAATAGAGCTGCTATAAATATTTGTGTGTGTGTATACACACACACACACACACACACACATATACATATATATGCTCTTTTTCTTTGATTTCTTCAGGATACAGACTTAGTAGTAGGATTGCTAGTTCAAAGGGTAGGCATAGTTTTATAGCTCTTTGGGCATAAAGCCAAATTATTCTCAAAAATATTTGGATCAGTTCACAATTCTATCAATACTGCATCAGTGTTGCAATTTTTCCATAAACCCTCAGCAGCTGTCATTTTCCTTTTCTGTCATATTAGTCAATCTGATAGACATGAGGTGGTATGTCAGAGTTGTTTTATTTTGTATTTCTCTAATCGATGGTGATTTAGAGCATTTTTATATGACTATAGATTAGCTTTGATTTCTTTGTCTGAAAACTTCCTATTCATATCATTTTACCATATCCATTAGGAAATGGCTCTTATTTTTATAAATTAGATTCAGCTCCTTATATACTTGAAAAAATTGCTGTAAACTTTTTTTTTTTTTTTTTTTGCTTTTTGCTGAGGCAATTGGGTTTAAGTGACTTGCCCAGGATCACACAGATAGGGAATGTTAAGTGTCTGAGACCAGATTTGAACTCAGGTCCTCCTGACTTCAGGGCTGGTGCTCTATCCACTGCACCACCTAGCTGCCCCCTGCTGTAAACATTTTCTTCTAATGTCTTACTTTCTTTCTACTTTTAGCCTCAATGATTTTGTTTCTGCATTTCATGTAATAAAATTACTCATTATACTTCCCATAACCCTCTCTGTCACTTGTTTGGTCATAAAATTTCCTCTCATTCATAGATCTGACAGGTAAATTGTACATGTGCCCCTAATTTGAATATGATATCACTCTTTAGGAATAAGTCATATACCCACTTTGACTTTATCTTGGTATGTGATATAAAATGTTGGTCTATGGGGGCAGCTAGGTGGCACAGTGGATATAGCACCAGCCCTGAAGTCAGGAGGACCTGAGTTCAAATCTGGTCTCAGACACTTAACCCCTCTTAGTTGTGTGACCTTGGGCAAGTCACTTAACCCCAATTGCCATAGGGGGAAAAAAAGAAGAAGAAATATTGGTCCATGTCAAATTCCTGCCACAACTGCTTTCAAGTTTTCCCAGACATTCTTGACCCCAAAGCATGGCCCTTTGGGTCTATCAAATACTAGATTACTATGGTCATTTACAACTGTGTATTATGGACCTTAAGCTATGCCATTGATTTACCACTGCATTTCTTAGCCAGTACCAGATTGTTTTAATAATTACCACTTTGTAATGTGGCTTGAAATCTGTTACTGCTAGAATGCCATCCTTCATATTTTTTCATTGGATTCCCTTGATATACTTGACCTTTTATTCTTCCAGATGAATTTTGTTATTATTTTTTCTAGCTTTATAAAATAATTCTTTGGTAGTTTGTTTAGATCTGTATTTATGTGAAAAGTATTTCATAATTGTGTTCGTTTGATCCCAAGATTTGTCTTGACAGATTGACTTGATAGTATTTTAGATTATCTACAATTATTTTAAATGGAATTTTTCTGTCTCTCCTCACTGGGTTTTGTTGATAATATATAAAAATGCTAGTAATTTGTTTAGATTTATTTTATATCATGAAACTTTGCTAAAGTTATTAATTCTGTGAACTAGTTTTTTAGTTGGTCCTCTTAAGGTTCTCTAAGTATTCCATATTATCATCCACAAAGAGTGATGGTTTTGTTTCCTCATTGTCTATTCTTAGTCCTTTGGTTTATTTTCCTTCTCTTATTGTGATGGCTAGCATTGATATTACATTATTGGATAATTATGGTGATAATGGATACTTTTACTTTACCCTGATCTTACTGAAGAGGATATTAGTTTATCTTCATTACATTTTATGCTTGTTCTTGGTTTTAGGTAGATTTTACTTTTTTCAAGGAAAGCTCAATTTATTCCTGTGCTTCCCAGTACTTTAATTAGAAAAGAATGTTGTATTTTGTTGAGAGCTTTTTCTGCATCTATTGACATAATCACATGATTTTTTGGAGGGGAGGAGGTTTTTGTTGATATAGTCAATTATGCTGATAGTTTTCCTAATATCAAACCAATCCTTCCTTCTTGGTAAAAACCCCACATGGTCATGTCTGATGTATGTGGCATATTGTTGTAATGTCCTTGCTAGTATGTTATTTAATATTTTTGCATCAATATTCAATAGGTATAATTTTCTTTCTCTGTTTTTGCTCTCTGGTTTAGATTTCAAAACCATATTTGTGATTTAAAAGGAATATGTCAGGACTTCTTTATGTATTTTTTCCATATAGTTCATATAACATGGAAATTTATTGTTATGTGTTTGATAGAAATCATTTGTATCTATCTGCTTCTGGGGATTTTCCCTTGAGAAGCTCATTTATCATATTCAATCTCTTTTTCTAAGATTTAAGCATTCTATTTCTTTGTCCTAATCTGGACAATTTATATTTTTGTGGTCAGTTTTATTGGCATTTAATTGGGCAAAATAGCTCCTTAAATTGCTTTAATTTCATCTTTATTGGTGGTAGCATTTGCTCTTTCATTTTTGGTACTAGTAATTTAGGTTTTTTTCTTTCTTTAAAAAAACCCAATAATTTATCTCTTTTATTATTTTTTTTAATAAAACCAGGTTTTATCAGTTCAATGTTTTTTCTTTTTTTTTTTACTTTCAGTTTTAACCTTTCCTTTGATTTTCAGAATTTCAGGATTTTTAATTTATTCTTTTTTTAAAAATTGAATTCCTAATTCATTGACTTATTTTTTCTCTTAAAAAAATAATTTAAGAGTTAGAGATATACATTTTCCCCTAAGCATTGCTTTGTCTTCATCTCACATATTTTAGTATGTTGGCTCACTGTCATTATTTTTAATGAAATTATTGTTTCTATGATTTGATTTTTGGCTCACTCATTTTTCAGGATTACTTGGTTTCCAATTAGTTTTTAATCTATGCTTTCAAGGTACTTTATTGAATATAATTTTATTGCATTATAATCTGAAGAAGGTACATTTAATATTTTTGTTTTTCTTCATTTGTTTGTGAGGTTTTATGGTTAGTTTTTGTCAAGGTGCCATGTACAGTTGAGATAAAGATATATATATATATATATATATATATATATATATATATATATGTCCTCTCCATTTCATTCAGTTTTGTCAAGAAGGCTGTCATATTTAAAACCCTATTCATTTTAGATATCTCCATTGTAGTTTTGTTGTCTAATTTCTCATTTAATTTTTCCTTTTAAAGAACTAGGATGCTCTGCCACTTGGTTTTGATATTACTTAGCTATCAGTCTCCTTTTGTATTATTTTATCAGTCGGTTTTGGGTCATATATAGTTAATATTAATAGAAGACTGGTTACTGGTTAGCCTAAAATTGCAGGAGGAATAGTCTTGAACCCTGAATGATAAAAATGAATTAAAGGAAATAAAAAATAAAAATTTCCTACAATATCACCATTAAACACTTAGCACTGAATTCAGCACATATAGTTGCTTAATAAATATCTCTTGACATAGGCATTTAGACCTTGTGCTATTGTGTACCTGTATCAAATATTGGTATTATTTCAACGAGCAGCTAGATGATTAGGTGGGCAGAGTGCCAAGCTTGGAGTCAGAAAGGCCTCAGAGTCTTACTGGCTGTGAGACCCAGGATTCACCCTATGTGCCTCAGTTTCCTCATCTGTAATATGAGCTGAAGAAGGAAGTAGCGGACCGCTCCAGTTTCTCTGCCAAGAAAACCCGAACAGGATAACAATGTAGGACGTGCCTGAACAACAAAGTTTCCACGTTGTTGCTTTCAAAATATCCACTTAATGTGGCCTTATCTCATTGATTGAAATTTTAGAATTTATTTTATTGGAAAAGGGATAAGGAAGGGCACATGATTTCACAAGTAAAGGAAGATCCTGGATGAAAAGCTCTCTCTTCCATAGCAAATGTAGCCAGGGATCGTTTGGCCTAGTGACCTCAGGAATTTGGAGTTTCCATGGCATTCAAGGACCCGGCCAGTTTCTATCAGACAGGATTTGAACCCGGGTCTTCCAGGTTTCAAGGCCGACTCTCTAGTCACTGAAAGAGAAGCTGCATCTGAGCTAGTTCACGAATACATTTTGCTCCTTTTCCTTATTTTAATTTTCTGTAGGTCTTTATGTTTTAATTGTTTCTAGTTAAAAAAAAAAGTCCCTCATCTTCCCTTTAAAAATTTTTTTTAGTATTTTCCTAATTTAAAATGTAACGTCCCAGAGAACCACACTACCCCCTCAGCTGTAAAGCAGAGGTTGACGCATGCCCAGAAAACCTAGGGTGGTGTCACCCGAGCAGGGGCCACTGGCCACTGAAGGTGGGTGGGACAGACGTGACGCATGCGCATATGTTTGGCAAGGCTTTCCACGTGATTGGGAAGTTTCCTTCTATTGGCTGCGCAGCCGAAACTGTCTTTTAATTTACTTTTGACGTGTAGGTTTCTTCATTTTTTAAATTTTAACTCAGTATCATATGACCCACCAAAATTAAAACAACCACACTAAAAACCCAACTTTTATGTCTATAAAGCTACCAACTTCTGCGGAAACGTAATTAGTCAATTCCCAGGCAAGACTTTCTGAACAAGGAGCGCCTGCGCAGAGGGCGCCTACTGACGACCATTTTTCAGCCTCGCTTCCCAAGATAAAAGTTTTACGCGAATTCCGCCTTTTCTAGTCCTGATAGGATGGATCTTGGTGAATTGTGGGAAATGTAGTTCAAGGAGGACTGCGCATTCGCAGTTCTTGAAATGAGGCAGAGGAAGGGTTTGGTTTTTCCAGCTTTTAGTTCTTGGCGGGCCTTTGTGTTGGTGGGTGAGTCTGGGAATGTATATGTATGCAGGTGTATGCATGTGTGTGTTTGTAAAGTTCCTGTTTGTGCGCGCGGGGCTGTGCTTGTGTGCAAGTGATTCTGAATAGGGATGTGCGCGTGCATGTATTCGTGGGTAATGCATATGTGTGCGGGGTTGTGTCCGTGCACGTATGCAGATGTATGTATGTGCGTGTGCAAAGGTGTGTCTGTGCATGCATGCAGCGGTATGTATGTGTGCGCGCGAGGGTGTACATGTGCAGAAGTGTATCCGTGCATGTATGCAGGTGCGTATGTGTGTCTATGTGTGCAAGGGTGTGTGTGTGTACAGGTGTAGACATGGGTGTGTGTGTGTGTGTAGATGTGTGGCCTGCGTGCGTGGTGTGGGAGCGCAAGGAGCCTCCCTTGGGGACTGAGGGAGGGAGAAGGAAGTAGGAAAAGGGAATGGAGATATCATGCCTACAAGTGTGGGACTGGAAATTTGAACCCAAGACTTGGCACCCCAGATGATGTGAAAGGCTGGCCCGGGAGAGCAGTTGATGGCCCTCTGCGAGCTTAAGGGAGTGATGAGTTTATCTTTTTTGTATCCCTAATTGATGGGTTGATTCTCCAAGAGCTAGGATAGAGAGACAAGGGGATCCATCCAGGACAGAACCCCAGGGAACAGACTGGGATGACAGTGAACTCTGTAGCATCATCCACACTTCTAGGAAACATTATATCAAAAGAAATGAAGTTAGTCTTAGTGTAACCTTTTCTTGATGAACTTTCTTTTTGCACAGGAAAAGGTTTATCTTTAGCTTTTTCACTTTTCAGGGGCTTTGGAATAATTATTGTTAGGGAATCCAGGTGTTATCTGTTACTTCTATTTCAGATTTATTCTTTGAGGGTTTATCATTGTAATTGATTAATGGGACAGAAGAGAGAAAAAAGGAAAAGGGGAGAGTATCTGATGCCATGGCTCACTTTGGACCTATTCTCAGAAATGGGACCCTTGCTGGACTTCTTAGAAACTCAGGCTGTTCAGATTGTCATGAACTGATACCAAAAAACCCAGAGAAGTTAGTTTATTCACAGGCTGAATTTTCGGTGGATTCTTAACAATTTGTTCTGTAAGCAGGTGTGTGTGTGTGTGTGTGTGTGTGTGTGTGTGTGTGTGTGTGTGTGATTGCATTCTGTTACTTTGGAAACAAGTAGGTAGGAGGGTCTCTTTTCTGATTTCCTTCTTTCTCTTCAAGTCTGTTTTTTCAGTATTGTTCTTCTTCAAGAAAGATAAAACTAGGAGGAGAAGAGGAAGAAATGACTTCTGTGCTCCTAACAGCCGGGTCCCAGGTGAGTTAAAGACTTTCTCTTTTCTGAAATGCCATCCCTGTTTTCAAAGTATGGACACTTCTCTTTTCCTTATCCTTTATTTTATGAGTGCAGGGGCCTGAACTCATTTTTGTACCCTTAAAGACTGGCAATTTTGGACAAATAATATTGAGTTCTTAGATTCTTTCTGAGCTAAGAGGAATGTAACCCAACTCTCTTAATTTCATAATTAATGAAACCTTATCCTTCAGCATTTTCGGTTAAGTAGGAGTGGATTTATTTTGTAAGTTAGTAGTGATATTGTCCAATATGCACCAATTGACTTAGAGTTAGAAGGAAACCAGGTGGGTTCTCATTAGTGGGAAATGACTAAATAAATTGTGGTGTGTATAAAAGTGTATCGTCCTTCAAGCCATGATAATTATGAAGATTTTGGAGAAATATTGGAAGACTTGTATGAATTAATGCAGGTCAAAAAATGACAGAATTTGAGAGTTGGAAGGGACCTCACTGGCCATCTGTTCCAACTCATAAACCCCTATTTAGTCCAACTGCTTCATGTAATAGATGAGGAAACAAACTAAGATGATTTGCCAATGATTTGCCACCCAGTAACTGGTGGAGGTAGAATTTGAACTCAGTTCTTCTGACATCAAAATCCAGCACTACTTGTCGTGATTTATATTCCCATTTAAAATGGTTTTTATTCATGTTTCTTTAGTAGTTGTGTATATTACTCTTATGACTCCTCTTTATACTATACTACTTATAAATCTTCCTCTATTTCTTTCAAATCTTCATGTTTGTCATTCATTAGATCGCAGTAACTAGTCTATTCTTTGGAAATACTGTTGCCTTTTTTCTGTTGCAAATATCACTGCTACAGGTTTTCTTACATATAGATTTTTTCATTTTGTCAGTAAACTTCTTGAGAGTAAAAAACAAACAAGAAAACTAATTAATTGTGGGATCAGCCAGCTGGGGCAGAGAGTGTGAAGAGCTTTGTAACTTTTTTTGTGGAATTCCAAAGTGTTTTCTAAAATGGTTGGCCCAGCTGGCAGGTGCAGAGCCAGAGATGTTTTTATATCCCCACAAATATGGAATTATTCCATCTTTGGCAGTTTGGAGGGTATGAATAGAAAGGGCAGAGTTTGCATTTGTCTGATTATCAGCCCTAATGAGCAGGTACTTTTGGGTGATTCTTGAATGTCTGTGTTAATTCTTTTCAGAATTTCTTTCCTTCTTTTCTACTAGGAACATGGCATTTGGATGAATTCTTTGTAGACTTATATATCAAAATTTTACCATCTCTTCTGCAGAGATTTCCTTTTCTGTATCTTTACTTAGGATCAGAGATCTTGAGCTACAAAAAAACCTCAGAGGTCATGTTGTCCCAAGCCTCTCAATTTATAGTTGAGGAAACCGAGGCTCAGAGAGAATAAGATCTTTCAGGCATTATAAATCTTAGGGTTGAAATTTGAACCCATGTCTTTTGACTCTAGAGCCAATACTATTTCCCCATACCACTGTGCCTCTTAGTCTACACATATGTATTTTATTTGAACATGCTTATGAATTCAGGTAATCTATTTTGCCTTTTGTGACATTGTTTTCATTGTATCTGGTTACAAACTCATACCCTAATTCTTTGACCCAGTGATCTGTTTTTATCCATGTATCCTTGAGCATTTAAACAGAGAAAGCAGGTCCCCATCTGCTTAAATATTTATATTACCTCTTTTCTCTCTGTGATAGTGAAAGACTGGAAACTAGGTGGGTTCTCATTAGTGGGAAATGACTGAATAAATTGTGGTGCAAAAAGGCATATTGTCCTATAAGCCATTATAAGTATGAAGATTTTGGAGAAACATTGGAAGACTTGTATGAATTGATGCAAATCAAAAAATAACAAAATTTCAGAGTTGGAAAGGACCTCACTGGTCATCTATTCCAACTCATAGACCTCTTAGACCACAAGTTCCTAGAGAGCAGGGAGTGGCTTTTTTGTTTTGTTTTGTTTTTTTGATTTTGTTTTTTGCTTTCTTTGTGTTCTGAATATTTAGCACAGTAGCTGGACTATAGTATGCACTTAAATGTTTGTTGACTAGATCTTATTATACCATATATAATACTATATAAATAATCGTTATGTAAAATTACAGGCGGTCATCTAGCTTCTATTGGAAGACTCCCAAAGCAGGAGCCCCCATTACCTCTTGAAGCACACACTATTTTGGCACAGCTCTAATTATTAGAATGATTTTCCTGATAGTTTTTTTTTTTTTTTTTTTTTTGCTACTTTGTACCATTGTGTCCTTGGTTTTGTCCCAATTTTTATTCCAGGGGAATACCAGAAGATATCTATCATATCACTCTTGAGTTTTCTCCTTTCCAGTTTAGATGTATCTATTCCCTTCACTTGATTCACATGACATTGATTCAGGGTTCTTCACTATTATGGTTGCCCTCCAGAGGATACTCTCCAGCTTATCAATGATCTTCCTGAATGGTGGTTTCCTAAATGAAGCTCTGTTTTCAAAAGGGCAAAATATAGTGGGTTTTTCCTTCCCCTATTCCTGAAAACTATGCCTTTCTTAATACAGCATTAGAACTCATTAGATTTTTCTGGCTTCTATATCCTATTTCCAGCTCCTGTTGGCCTCTCCTCCAGTAAAACTCCCAAACTTTTTAGAATAATGCCTCTCTTACTGTGCTTCCCCAGTCTTATACCCATGAAATTTATTTTTTTTGTACATAGATATTAAAATTCAAGAACCCACTAAACAAAACTATTTCTAAAGAGGGTAGATTCTCTTTGTGTTAAGTGAGCCTTTTCCAAATCTCACATTCTGTGGCTTTGGGATTATATTCATCCCTATTGAATTTTGTCTTATTAGTTTTGGTCTTCCAAAGACTACGGGGGAGCATTAGTGGATTGGTAGCTCAATGTGAATCATTAGTAGAATATAACCATCAGAAAAGATAATGGGATCTATTATATTAAATTTAAAAGGTTTTCACCTCCAATTGTTCACTGAAGAAAGCCATATACACCCAGAGAGAGGGATGCGAAATGTGGACCACAACATAACATTCTCATACTCCTTGATTGATGTTTGCTTACATTGTGTTTCCTTTATCTGATATATCGTTCGTGTAGATAAGATTTTTCTTGCACAACAATGATAAGTTTGGAAATATGTATACATATATTCGATTTGCCAATATTTTAACATAATTAACATGTAGTGGATATCCTGCCATCTAGGGGAGGGGTGGGGAGTTGGGGGGAAAATTTGTAACGGAAAGCTATGTAAGGGTTATTGTTGAAGAATTACCCACACATATGTTATGCAAATAAAATAAAATTAAAAAAAATTTTAAAGGTTTTGTCCAAACAAAATTAATGCAGACAAGATTAGAAGGGAAGCAATAAATTGGGAAAACATTTTTACATTCAAAGGTTCTGATAAAGACCTCATTTCTAAAATATATACAGAATTGATTCATATTTATAAGAATTCAAGCCATTCTACAGTTGATAAATGATCAAAACATACGAACAGACAATTTTCAGATGAAGAAATTAAAACCATTTCTAGTCATATGAAAAAGTGCTCTAAATCACTATTTGAAGTACCACTACACATCTCTCAGATTGGCTAAGATGACAGGAAAAGACAATGATGAATGTTGGAGGGGATGTGGGAAAACTGGGACACTAATACATTGTTGGTGGAGTTGTGAACTTATCCTTTCTGGAGAGCAATATGGAGAGTAATCAAACTGTGCATACCCTTTGATTCACCAATATTTCTACTAGGTTTATATCCCAAAAGATCTTAAAGGAGGGAAAGAGACCCATATGTGCAAAAATGTTTGTGGTAGCCCTTTTTGTAATGGCATAAAGTTGAAAACTGAGTGGCTGCCCATCATTTGGAGAATGGTTGAATAAGTTATGGTATATGAATGTTATGGAATATTATTGTTCTATAAGAAATGATCAGCAAGATTATTTCAGAGAAGTCTGGAGAAACTTACATGAACTGATGCTAAGCGAAATGAGCAGAACCAGAAGATCACTGTACATGGCAACAGCAAGATTATATGATAATCAATTCTGATGGATATGGCTTTTCTCAACAACGGGATGATTCAGACCAGATCCAATGATTTTGGGATGAAAAGAACCATTTATACCCAGAGAGGGGAACTAAATGTGGATCACAATAAAGCATTCTCTCTCTTTTTGTTGCTTACTTGCATTTCATTTTCTTTTCTCATTTTTTTTCCTTTTTGATTTGATTTTTCTTGTGCAGCAAGATAATTGTATAAATATGTATGGATATATTGGATTTTAACATATATTTTTTTTTTTTTACCATGGTTAACATATATTAGATTACTTGCTATCTAGGGGAGAGAGTGGAGAGAAGGGGAGGAAAATTGGAACACATGGTTTTGCAGGGATTGATGTTGAAAAATTGTCCATGCATTTATCTTTTGAAAATTAAAAAGCTTTAATAAAAAAAAAAGATAATGGGATTTTCAGCTGTCTTGTAAGAGGTATAATTTCCAGGTATAGGTAATCCTCATTCCAATGTCCTCAATGTGTAGGAAGGACTGGACTGAGAAGAGACTTGATGAGGAAACCATTGGTAGTAATAAGCAAGAAAGCAAGAAACATTAGGGACCTGAACTAAGTTGATAGTGTTGTGAATAGAGAGAAGGTGTAGCGATACTAATCTAACAGATGAATGAAGGTAATGCCCTAGATAGAAGTTAGCTGGAGTTCAGCAAAGCTTTTTTTAAAAAGTAAATTTAGATTGATATCAATTTTTTTACATAACTGTAATCTTGTATCCATTTTTCTCCTAAAGAGCCATCTCTTATAGCAAATATTATTTTTTTAAAAATAAAGAAAAGAAAGTTGAAAAAAAGTCAGTATAACTAATATATCAAAAAAAATCTGTAAGTATGGGCAATGTCCAACATTTTTCTATCTCTGCAAATAGGTAGGGTTGTGTTCTCATAGCTCTTTCTAGTTATAGAAAAAAATTCTGTTTAATAGTGCAACATCCTTTTTTATGATTCTATCCATTTATATTATTGTATGTATTGTTTATTGGATATATTATTTTAATGTACATCATGTGTACTGTTTTCTTGGCTCCACTTCACTGCATCAATTTGTGAAGATCTTTCCACACTTCTCTGTATTCATCACATTTTTTATTTCTTGGAGAAGTTATATTCCATTATATTCATGTTTCATAATTTGTTTAACCATTCTCCAACTATGGGCATCTATTTTGTTTTCAGATCTTTGCTATCACAAAAATTCTACTTTAAATATTTTGGTGTATATGGGGATTTCTTATTAATGGTTTCCTTTGGATAAGCCTAGTAATGGAATTTCTGACTCAACAGTTATGAATATTTTAGCCCAAATTACTTTCCAGAATAGTTGTACAGATACACAGTTTCACTAGCAATCAACCACCATGCTTATCTTTCCCAGCCCCTCCAATATTAGCTATTCCCAGCTTTTGCTATCTTTGCAATTTGCAGGATGGGAGGTAAAACTTCAGGATTGTTTTAATTTTTATTTCTGTTATTATTTGTGATTTAAAAACTCTTTCATATAGTTGTTAAGTTTGTAGGTTTTTTTGAGAACTGTTTATATCTTTTGGCTTCTTGTTTATTGGGGAATAGCTTTTGGTTATACTCATAAACCCTTGTAAATCAGGGCAGTCTTTGCCTTTCTGTAACCTTGTGGTTCCTCATTTTCTCTGATTTTTTAAATTGAATTTTTATTGGCACCTTTTTTCCTATATTGCTTATATTTCCCTTTGTATCTTAGCCAGCCCTCCCCAGAGAGCTATCCTTTATAATAAAAAATAAAAAAATGGGGGGAAAAGTTTAGTAAAATTAACCAACTATAGCATGTCTTTATTATATATTCTGTTCTTTTCCTGTTTTGTGTGAATCAGGACAGTATTTGTTATTATCTCAATGTATGGTTCCTCTACCATTTTTCATAAACTTCCAGATATCATTGAATATGACTCAGCAATCACACTCATTGACTCGCTCAGCACTCGGGCAGGTTTTTCATCTGAGATGATTTGGATTCACAAAGGCAACTTGAAGGCAGAACCAGGAGAACAGAATACACAATGCATATTATCAGAGGGAATTATATGGCAAGAAACATGGTGGACTTCTGGGAAAGGCCTGATGCTTTTTGGCTAGACCATAAGAGGTTATAGTCAAAGCTCCTGGATAACTTGCTTAACCACTCAGTACTCTGGGGGAACTTTCTAAGGCAATTATAGCTACAACAAAAGCATTGATCTACATTGATACAGGGATTTGTCTTGCCAGGGAGCTCCTCATAGGAGCAAAATAACAGGCCAGTACCATCCCTTGCCCTTGATTCTCACAAGACTATAAAGCAGGTGTTATTTTTATGCTCATTTTACAAGTAAGAATAAGCTAGAAGTTGCAGATTAATTAATAGGAAAATATTAGCCTTGACCCCTAAATTATGGCACTCAGGATGGCTAGATGATAAATTAGAATCAAGTAGCTGACTGATGCTTAACTAACTAGTGTGTGTTCAGCACAAACCTGATTATACTTGTAACAATTCTTGAAGGAAGCCAGTGATGTGATTGTTCTCATTTGATTTCATCAATTGTGTAATTTGGGAGTTTTCAAGTAAGATGCATGATTCACTTTGGGTTCAGTATGGAAATTCATTTGGAAGGTTGAGTTTAAGTGGTAAATTTTTTTTTATAATATTGAGTTAGTATAAAGTGAAATAACCCATAAGTAAACTCTTCAGAAATAGTAAAAATAGAATACTTCAAACCTTTAATGCTTTGAGGAACAGTGCTAACTTTACTTTTTGCCAACTTCATGTCTTCCTCTTACTCTCCATGAGTTTGATCTCCAAGTAAGCAGGTGTCTTGTTTGCTATTTCAGATCCCACTGACATTCCAGGATGTCGCTGTGGACTTCACCTGGGAGGAATGGGGGCTCTTGGAACCTTCTCAGAAGGACATGTTTTGGGATGTAATGCTGGAGAACTATGAGAATTTTGTCTCCCTTGGTAAGATCAGCTCTCCCCCAGACAGACTTATCAACTTCCCTTGCGTTGTTCTTTCATTTCCTCTTGTCTAACTGATGCCTGAAGGGCTACCCTTCTCATGGAGGGATAATGTCTTGACTGGGGGTGGGGAGTCACTTCACAGGTTTTTAGTACCCAGAGTCACTGGTGTATCTTTTCTCTGTACTTAAGTGAAAGGTGTTTGTGTTGTATAATGGTAAATCAACAGTTTTACTGGGTTTCACCTAAGGCTGAACTTTCACAACTTGGCTGTTCATTCAAGTCAAAGAGTCTCCCCCAAAGACCCAGTATAGATCTTTGAAGACCTGAACCACTGTATTTTCCTAGTAAAGACTGGGATAATATAGTTTCCTCTGAGCCAGTGACCTATCCTTTATGTTTTGTGTGAGTATATATAGCCATCTGAGTCATGATAGCATGATAAGAGAATTCTGAATTTTCTCTCTGATCCAAGCATTTTATCATTTATTTTCCAATAAGGAGACATTCCCATTTCCATACCAAATGTGATTTCTCATATGGAAAGAGTAGAAGCACCATGGATGGCAGAGGGAGGAGTGCTGATTAGCATTTTCCTAGGTGAGTGAATGAAAAATAAACAGATGGGAAACACAGTAAACATCATCCTAGCTGGTGAGTAGAGCTTCTGCTCAGGGAGCTTTCCTTAGGCCTTTTGAGAAGGGCTATGTCATAGTATGCGAGAGGAATGAAGAAGGAAGACATGTGAGGTCCTTACAGAGTAGTCAGTTTTCTGATGAAATGAGATGTATGTTGACAGCCATGTGAAAGTTTTTTTGGGTAAGATAGTGTAGACTTTCAAAAGCAATAGCTTTTCTCAAAAAGTAGCCTGAGTACATGCAACATAGTTTTACTAGTAGGAGTATTTTGAGAGTTCAAAAGAACAGGTATTTAAGAGTGAGTGATTTAGTAAAATTTTATTAAGAACTGGGTAACTGTGCAGAGGAGCCAATTGGAATTTGTGTAGATAGAAAGGGAAGAGAGAAGGCATTCTTGGCTGGGGAACTATCATGTGAAGGGCAGGCTATACAAGAGTTTGACTGGAATAGAAGATGTTTTGTAGAATCTTTGTGCAACTTCCTTGAGGAACTGAATTATCCTTTAACTTAAGAACATTGGGGTAATATAGCAGGTTTTGTTTTTTCAAGCAGGGAAGTGGTATGATGAAATTAATGCTGGGAGGAATGGGGGGCTCTTGGAACCTTCTCAGAAGCACATATTTTGGGATGTGATGCTGGAGAACATATTGTAAAGTGCTGGTTAGAAGAGAGAAAAGTGGCAATTTTTTTTTTTTTGCTAATTACTGTTTCCCTTCTAATTGTTCCTGCATTGGTTTTGTTTATGCAAAATTTACCTAATTAAAGTTGTACATTTTATCTTCAGTGATCCTCTTTTTAATTCCTTTGTATGATCTAAGATCGTGGACTCTTCCCCTGTCCATAGATAGAAAAAAATAATTTATTCCTCTCTTCTCAAATTTGTTTATATTTAATTTTTATATCCATTTGGTACTTATCTGGGTGTAGAATGTTCTAAATCTATTTTCTGCTCAGATTGCTTTCTAGTTTTTCCAGCCTAGTATTTTTCCCCCAATAGTGAGTTACTCCAGTAATTGAGGTATTTGGATTTACTGAGTTTGTTTCACTATATTGCATATCTCGTCAGTTATACTGATTAATTTGTAAGCAATACCAAATAATTTTGATGATTTTTGTTTTGTAGTATAGACTTCCTTCCTTGCCACTTTAAAAACTTCCCCTTTAGATTTTTGAACATTTGTTCTTGCAAATGAAATATATTATTATTTTTTTCTAGATCTTTAAAATAGTCTTTTGATATTTTGATTGGCATGGTGAATACTTTATTCCTGAGTGGTTATTGACTTGAGAGGCTTTTCCCTGAATTTATCTGCAGATTATCTGAAACTTATTCATCTTTAGCTTACAAAATTAATGTTTCTTCTTTTTGAAGATGGAGACATAATCCCTAATTTCGTGAATAAGAATATTCTGATGACATTTATAAATGCTTTCAGTACTGTGGAATACAATTTATTAAATCTGGGCAGCTAGTTACTCTGATACAATATTTCCTCAATTATGTTAGTGAAGCGTTTCCTGGTAACAATGACTGTGTAAATTTTTCCAAGTTAATCATGATTGTCTTTAAAGGAAAAGACAATGTAGACTTGGCATAAATCCCTTGGTTTTCTTCCATCATAGAGAATAAAGGCTATTTACACATGTATATTGCTTTCAGATTCTCTTAGTCAGAAGACAAGACGTGAAATCAAGGAGCCAACTCTAAAGCAAGATTTTTTTGTGAGAGAACCATTCCAAGGAATACTTACACAGTATGGCCCCTGGCGATCTACTTTGGAAGAAACTTGCGCTCGTGATGTTGAGTTAGATAGGCAGAAAGAAAAGCAAGAGATAAAGTCTATGGAGGAAAAAATCACTAATGAATCTTCTACTGAATGTAATATATTTGCGAAAAAGCTCATCCTGGGATTAGCTGTCATTCCTCAACAGAAAGTTTCTATAAGAGAAAGTATCTATAAATGTGATACACTTGGAAAGAACTTTAAACAGGTTTTAGATCCATTTAAAAATAGGAGAATTTCCATTGGGAAGAAACTTTGTAAGGATAATAAATGCAAAAAGCCCTTCAATTGCCAGACAAATATGGTTCATTACCACAGAAAACATGTTCAAGGGAAACTCCATAAATGTAATGAATATAACATAAACTTCAACAGCATTACTGTTCATCAAAGAAATCACAGTGGGGCGAAACCCTATAGATGTGATGATTGTGGGAAAACCTTCAGTAAGAAAGGAATCCTTAAAAAACATAAGATAATTCATACTAAAGAGAGACAATTGAAATGCAATACATGTGGGAGAACTTTCAGATATTACTCATGTCTTATGCGACATCAGAGAATGCATGCCAATGAGAAACCCTATAAATGTAATGAATGTGGGAAATGCTTTAGGCAGAGGGGAATCCTTAAGACACATCAAATAAGTCATACTAGAGAAAACCATTTGGAATGTAATCTGTGTGGAAAAGGCTTCAGATACCGTGCATCTCTGAGGGTACACAAGAAACTACATAGTGGAGAAAAACCTTACATTTGTAGTGAATGTGGAAAAGCCTTTAGCCTCAAAGGAAATCTTAAAAGTCATGAGAGAATCCATACAGGTGAGATGTCTTTTGAATGCAATGAATGTGGAAGGGCATTTATCCTGAGGAGAGCTCTCAATAGGCATAAGAGAGTTCATAGCTCAGAGAAACCTTATATATGTAATGAATGTGGGAAAGCCTTCAGGTGGTGTACGAATCTTAAGACACATAAAAGGACTCATACTGGAGAGAAACCCTATAAATGTGATGAATGTGGGAAAGCGTACACTGATCATCAAAGCTTAATTCGTCATCAACTATTTCATGCTGGAGACAAAACTTTTCAATGTGATGAATGTGGGAAAGTCTTTACCCACAAAGCAAATCTTAAACGGCATAAGAGATCTCATTCTGGAGAAAAACCCTACATATGCAATCAATGTGGGAAAGCTTTTATTGCAATGGAAAACCTTAAAAGACATATGAGAATTCATACTGGAGAGAAACCCTATAAATGTAGTGAATGTGGGAAAGCTTTCACCAGTCATCAAAGCCTAAATAATCATCAGGTATTTCATACTGGAAAAAAAACATTTCAGTGCAATGAATGTGACAAAGCCTTTACAACAAGAGCAAATCTTATTATACACAAGAGAGTTCATACTGGAGAGAAACCTTATGTATGTAATGAATGTGAAAAATCATTCAGTGTGAAGAGATCCCTAACTTTGCATAAAATAACTCACACTGGAGAGAAACCCTTTGAATGTAATGAATGTGGGAAAGCCTTCCGCCAGAAGGGAAGTCTTAAGAGACATAAAAGAATTCATACTGGAGAGAAACCCTATAAATGTAATGATTGTGGGAAAGCCTTCACCAATCAGGAAAGTCTAACTTACCATCATAATCGGGAGAGACCCTTTCAGTGTAGTAAATGTGGGAAAGCCTTCATCCGGAAAGGAAAACTTAATAAAGATGTGATTACAGATACAGAAACAAAACTCAATATCTGTTATAAATGTGAAAGAACCTTTAACCAGAAGGGAAAACCTAAGACACATAAAATAACTATGGAGAAACATTCTGAACATAATTTACAGCTTAGTGGATCTTAGGAGGAAGATGAGCCTTAAAATCTCATTCTGCCACATAACTCCAATTGAAGCTTGGGGGCCCTTATGTAAGAAATGCTTATATAAGGACAGGCTAATGATTAAGGTTATAATGGGAGTGGTAAGGAGTTTTTTTTTTTTTAACCCTGAGTCATATAGTTAACTACCACCATGGACTTAAAATCATCAT
The DNA here is from genome assembly GCA_023553655.1 of Myrmecobius fasciatus. Classification (NCBI taxonomy): domain Eukaryota; kingdom Metazoa; phylum Chordata; class Mammalia; order Dasyuromorphia; family Myrmecobiidae; genus Myrmecobius; species Myrmecobius fasciatus. Next base: position 103,813 of record JAJPUD010004332.1, read on the forward strand.
TAGACTCCAGGATTCAAAAGAAAACATTTAAACCTAAGTGAATTCAAGTGGCTTTTGTTAGTTCCCTAGATGGTTGTGGTGTGTTAATCCCAAACTGTGTATTCACTACAAGAGCATCAACCTAACCTTGCCAGGGAAAGGCTTCTGAAATCTGAACTCCAGGAGATGGGAAGAGAACATTAAGTAGTTATTAGGGCTTAAGTTCAGAGTGTACCTCAGTAACAGTAAGGTGTCAGAGACAATACAGTCCAGCTTTGAAATGATAATCAGTGTAGGTGGCATGGTGCATGGTGAAGGGCAGAGTTCATCCAACAGAGGTTTAAATCACCAGAGGGCATCAGCCATTCTATAATAATGGAGATGTAAGTTGCTCCAGCCTTACTTATACCATGTTCACACCAATACTTCATGTATTTCCTTTAATGTATTTCCTAGACAACTATTTATTACATGTGTTGTTTATGTGTTTCTTGGTCATATGTGTGGATAGAGTGGTGAGTCTATGCTCAGGAAAACCTGAGTTCAAATCCAGTCTCAGACACTTACTAGTGGTCTTAGCCTGGGAATTGTTTAATCTGTCTGTCTCAGTCTTTTCATCTGTAAAATGTGATACCTACCTCCCAGGATTGCTATGAGGATCAAAAGAGATCATTGTAAAGTGTTTAACACAGTGCCTGGCACATAGTAAGTACTATATAAATGTTATTTATTTATTATTATTGCTGTTATATGTTCTCTGCTTGTATTTCCCAATTGCAACTATGGTAACCTGTGGGGAAAACCTCATGCATGCATGAGGGTATCTTATTACATCATTCACCATGCTATTTGATTAAATATCTTTTTAAAAATGTGTCTTCAGAGTGATTATTGATCCACAGGGTCCCTAAAACCTAGGAAAAAGTTTTTTGGGGCCCTTATTAGAACAAGTAGGGGAAATATTAGAGGAAATTGTGACAATAAAATTGTTTAGAAGTGGAATAGACTGCTCCAGGAGCTAAGTGGATTCCTCACCAATTCCTCACCACTGATAGTTGTAAGTAGTTGTTAGATAATTACTTGTCAGATGTTACAGGGCATATTCCTATTCAAGAATGATTGGAACAGATAATTTCTAGGCCCTTCCTAATTTGTATCAAATGAGATGCTTAAATCTTGAAATACATGTAACTTGGATTAAATGAGATAATACTTGTAAAGAACAAAAAAAAAAAAAAAAACCAAAACAAAGTAAATACTAACTTTGGTTTGAGCATTGATTAGTACATAGTAAATGAAGTTGCTGATTTAAAAGCAATATCTGGATGAAAGTGATAACTTTTCCCATAACAACAAAATTTCATACAAAAACCCAAGCTGAAAAAAAAAGGCCTCTGAAAAAAATTACATACCAAATGGTTATTTGGGCATATCTAATGTTCCTGTAGCTAACCCTTTATAAGTCAACCTTTGAATATAGAAATAGATCCTATATTGGATTGCTTGCTATCTTGGGGACAGAACAGGAGTGGAGGAAGAGAAAAATATTGGAACACAAAGTTTTGCAAAAGTGAATGTTGAAAATTATCTTTGCATGTATTTGGAAAGAGAAAATAGAAATAGAAACCCTTGTAGAAAAGAAACTTTCAAGTGCTTGAATTACTGCAGTAATAGAAAGTGCCAGAAGAGTCATTAAGAATGGTCACTATAAAGCAATGGTATCCAAATCAAGTGGAGGTGGCATAGTGATTTAGAAAAAGAGATTAACATCAGCTGTGCTATATATTTATTTTGTTAAATAGTAACCAATTATATTTTCCCCTGCTGCTGGGAAAGGGGTTGCCTTTGGCTCTGAGGTTAAAAAAAATGTGCCTTTAGTACTCTTGGTTCTGGTTTTGCTCTGCCTTTTTTCTTTTTCTGGGCATTTCAATTTCTTTTTTCCCCTAATTTTTATTTTTATTTTCCACAACTATATGTAAAACCCAATATTTCTTAAAGCGGTTACACATGTGCATTCTTTATTTGCATGTTTCTTTATGAATCATGTTGGGAGAGAAAAATCTGAACAAAAAGGAAAAACCATGAGAAAAAAAAAGAAAAAGGGAAAAAAATTTGAACATAGCATGTGTTGATTGACATTCAGACTCTAATAGGTCTCTCTCTGGATTCAGATGGCATTTTTAAGACAAAGTTAATTGGGATTGCCTTGAATCATTGAACCACTGAGAAGAATCAAGTTTGTCATAGTTGATTATTACACAGTTCTGCTGTTGCTGTGTATAATGTTTTCCTGATTCTGTTTTTTTTCACTCAGCATGTTTTGGTCTTCAAAGTATTATTACTATAGCCACTATGGGAAGAAATGATCTCTACCGGAGAACAATAGTAAGGCAAAATATTGTTCTTAGCAGTTCTTAGCAACTCATGAAGTTAGTTTTAAATGATCCAGTTACTACCAAAGAGGAGATGGTAGTAAACAACATACCATATGTGGGAAGGAAGGAGAAAGGAAAAGATATATGTATACATTTTTTTCAGTCATGTTCTATAAAAAGAAAACAGCCACATGGTTCAAAGTTATATGAAGCATTGATCAAATTGAGATTGTACAATTTGCACCTTCTTTAGTATTAACTTGCTTCAGTAGTCAGTACCCCTCTAATTGCTAAGATAAAATTTTCCTTGTTTGTTTCGATAGGCTGGGAAAATTTGCAAAGTGCCAGGAATCACCTGTAAGCTATTGAGGGATTTGAGAAGGGATGAATTTAATAAATTAAAGTGAGCATGGAGTTCTAGCTTAACCCTCTAAGAAGGAACTGTTTGCAGAGGAGGGTAAGGAGATGTCTCAGCTTCAGCCAAGGAAAAACTCCCTTCACTTTTCCTTCCACATCCATTCCCCTTGATGGTAACATGTAATACTGGAAATGCAGACAGTCTGGAGATATTGAACATGATGCTTCCTGTTTAAAATGCAATTATACTTATTATATTCCTCAAAGATAGATCCAAGAGGTAAATATGTAGCAAAAGAGGGTAATTTCCCTATACATTCTACTAGAAAAAAGAAATAAAACAGTTGAAACTAATAAGAAATCCAGCTCAAATGCAATAAGTGGAAATCAAAGAAATAGAAGAAATGCTATGCTTCATCTAATTAGCCTAAGCATCAGAAGTAATAGAGATTAGAAAATAAAGCATAAAATATACCTAGAGACAGCTCCAAATATATAAACAGTAGAAACAAGGAATTTAAGTTAAGATTAGCCATGAGTGTTAATGAATAACTATGAAGATCTTTTATTGGGACCTATCTCCTTATAGAGCTATGCAAATGTTCTGGCTCTTTGCTGGGTCCTATTATTACTCTCATGAATGAGGACTTGAGTCAAAGGTGATTGTCTACTGAGGGACTTGAAGCAATTAGGACACCAGGTGATTAATTGTGTGAATTGAGTAAACTGCACTGACTTTATTTTGTGATTCATTTCTGGAGCTATCCCAGTCCCCTCTCTAGTCAATTATGGGATTAATCCAAATTCTGTTCTGTGGAAAAAAACTTTATTCATTTGTGAGAAAACCTTATTGCACTGTTTAAACCTCGCCCTTTGAGAATGAAAAACTGGATTACCTCTCCCTGCTGCTCAGATGCAAGTCCTAGGTTATGCTGACCAGAAACCCAATCAAGCAATCCCTATGGCCCTGTATTGATCAATCAGTTATTGTTTCCATGTTCCTTTGATTGTTTAGAGATATTTGGGGATGGGGGAGAAATGGATCAGCTCCTTTTCTGATTTCGTGAAATTGCATCTGTTCATTCCCAAGTTTCTAATCTTTCCTCCAATTAGAAATCAGATGATCTAATGCTTCAGTGTTTCCTTTTAATTTATATTCTTATTGAATTGTTCCCCTTGTATTTGGGGCAAAGCTGTAAGCTAAAGAAGGGACCTTGTCCTAAGTTTTTGGGCAATTGGTATGCATGCTTAATAAATCAGTATGCTCAGAAGATTGAACTTTTGTTTTTCTCAGTCATTTCATCTCCTATTGCTATACCACAAAGAGAATGTAGTATAGTAATAAAAGTATGGAAATACCTCCATCTGCTTTCTCTTTGGGATGTTTCCAGTACTTTCTCTCCCTTGGACTTCCATAAAGAAGGACGGAGAAACCACAGCTTTAGGAAATGTTAGCACCTAAGAGAAGCTAAATTTTCTGACAAACACTTGAGTAAATTAGTTACATTAATTACATTAGATTTTTTAAAATTGAGGGCAATTGTTAATGCAGTGGATAGAGCACCAGATATAAAATCAAAACACTCTTCCTTATTAGCTTAAATGCTACTCAGGATACTTAAAGGTTATGTGACACTTAACCCTATTTGCTTCAGTTACTCATCTGTAAAATAAACTGCAGGAGGAAATGACAAACCACTCCACTACCTTTGCCAAGAAAATCCCAAATGGGATCATGAAGAGTCAGATATTACTGAAATCACTCAACCACAAAAAGTGAACAGAAGCAGCTATAATCTTTTCCACCTAGTTCAGGACTACACAAAAAAAGACTGCCAGAATGGTGAGGAAACCGTAAATTAAAGTAAGCCCATAGGTGGAAGGCATGCACAAAGTCTCCCCAAAGTGCTTTATTTATTCTTTGAAATTCAAGATTTCTATTTTGTTATTTAGTTGATATTTTAGAGGTGGCTTTTTAAGTTATTGCTTTTCTCTTTGCTTTTTTTTTTTAGTTGCATGCCCAGTTCACTAATATATTCCTTCATTCTTTTGTTGATGAATGTATTTAAGGATATAGATTTTCCCATAGGGATCAATTTAGCCACATCTACAAAGTTTTTAGCATGTTGTCTAATTGTCAGATTTTTCCATTGTTTCCAGTAATTGTTCTTTGACTCATCAATTCTTTAAAATTAAATTATTTAGTCTTTGACTGATTTTAATCCATTCTTCAAAGTCTGTTTATTAGATATAAATTTTATTGCATGGTAGTCAAGAATTTTACCCAGGAAGAATGGAAAGAATAAAGGCTAGCTGCAGTATAAGATCTTAATAAGATCTATATAATTTGCTAAACACTTACACAATAGGGGCATTTAGGTAGTACAGTGGATGGAGCATCAGCCCTGAAGCAGGAAGACCTGAGTTCAAATCTGGCCTCAGACACTTAACACTTTCTAGCTGTGTGACCCTGGCCAAGTCACTTAATTCAGTTGCCTCAGCAAAAAAAAAAAACAAAACAAAACAAAAAAAAAACGAAAAACCAAACCCCCAAACCAAAAATAAAAACAAAAACCCAGTTACACAATAGAGGTCAGTCAATGGAACAGATTAAATATTATGTACAAAGCAAATGAACATAGTAACATAGTATTCAATAAAAATATGCAAAATATTTGGAGTAAGATTCATTGTTTGACATCAACTAGAAAGCAAGCTTAGAAAAGTTAGCTACAGAAAAATATCTTAGACCATATTTAAATCTAAGCTCCAAATGGATATGGCTTAGATATAAAAGGTCACATCAAGGAAAGACTTAGTGACTAAACAACAGAGACCACAGAAGTCAAAATGCACAATTTTGATTGCATGGAATTAAAAAAAACCTTTTGCATAAACAAAACCAATATAGTTAAAATTATGTTGGAGATAACGGGGGAAGGAAAAGAAATCTGAAAAAAATTTCTCTGATAAGTCCTCATAATTCAAGATATATAAAGGATTGATTTGTGTGTGTGGAAACAAAAGCCAATCCCTAATAAATAGATGGTCAAAAAATATGAAGACAATTTTTTTAAAAAAGAAATCCAAGCTGCAAAATCCCTATCAAAAAATGTTCCAGATCATTCTTTGAAACAACATGGAAGTTCCATCTTGCAACCATCAGATTGGCAAAGTTGACAAAAAAGGAAAATGAAAATTGTTCAAGAAACTTTGGGAAAATAAGTACCCCAATGCATTATTGTTTGAGTCATGAATTGGCCTAGTCATTTTGGAAAGCAATTTGGAATATGCCCAAAATGTCACTAATTTTTGTTAGCTTTTTGACTCAGCAACATTAAACTTATTCTTCAAAGAAATAAAAGAACTAGGGGTAGCTAGGTTGCGCAGTGGTTAGAGCACCAGCCCTGAAGTCAGGAGGACCTGAGTTCAAATCTGGTCTCAGACACTTCCTAGCTGTGTGACCCTGGGCAAGTCGCTTAACCCCAATTGCCTCAGCAAAAAGCAAAAAAAAAAAAAAATAAAAAATAAAAGAACTAGAAATTATGAATGGCTGAATATGAAGTTAATGGAATATTATGGAGGTGAAAGAAATGACAAAAATCATAGTTTCAAAGAAACCTAGGAAGACTTGTATAAATCAATGAAGTGGACAAAATGAGAACAATTTATTTAGTTAAAAAGATATGATGAAAAACAGGTTCCTCATCCCTTTTTCCCCAAAATAAAAGGAATAGACAAGAAAAAGAAGTAGGGAAAGGGGAGGGGTTATTAAAGCATTTTAAAATGCACAGAAAAGAATGGAAGGCAGATAGACTGAAAGACAGGCTGGAGGATTTTGAAAGTTACATGTTGAATTTATTATATTGTTAAAAAGAAAAAGCTGTACATAATTGAGGGTACCATTTCTGTATACAATACTCTTTTTTTTCTGGTCCACTAATTATACAGAAGTGCTCAATTTGCTTTTTATTAAGTTCAAAGTTTTAAACAACACAATAAAGAAAAAAATGTACTACCCTTTTCTACTTCTTAAAACTATAAATTTGTCACATCTGTACCCCAAATTTTGTGATCAGAGTAAAATGCAGATAGTTATGGTAAATCCCATTACTTTGCTAATATTATGCATTATCTTAGGGCAAATTGTTTCTTATAGTATTCCTGATTATTGTTCTTTCCTGATTTAAAATTTTTTTCCCCAGCCTTTCACCATTGGCATTATGTTTGTTGGTTTCTTGTTTTTGAATGTATCAACACTGACATCATTTTCTTCCCTTCTTTTCTCTCCCTCTGTGTATTATGCATTAGACTCTGGAAGCATTAGATTTTGCACAAAAGGCACACTTTGTATAACTAATCTTTTAAGATGATAAAAATATTGGCTAACATAAATCTCAACTGTCTTTAAATTTAAGTTAGAACCCAGATCTTTTAGAATTAAGAAAGTGTGAAATGGACTTTTCCTTTCAAAAGACAAAAGCCTATTTATTCAGGAGGATTATACTGGGGGAGGACCTAAAGGCAAGGTAAAGAATTGAGCACACATCGAAAAGAAGCTGACACTGAGAAACCCCAGTGAAATTCAAACTGAAAAAAGCCACGAATAAGAGTAGTATGGGTAGTTATTTTGTTCCACTTTTTTTTTGAGAAATCCCTAATTCTGCCAAGGAAAAGTACAATAATTACTGGAAATCTCTATGTGGATAGGTAACAGGAAATTCCCTAGGCCCTGGACATATGGGGATAATCATTATACTTCTCTTCCCACTGTGACCTAGCAATTACACACACACATCCATCAGTCATTACCATATTCTACAAATACTATCTTAACTGCATCACCTAACATCCTCACCTTCCTATCATTCTACAAATATTCAATTCAATATGCATGACCAAAAAAAGTGATGAAGATATTTAAGTACAATGTAAAATAAAATAAAGATTTAAGTATAATGTAAAATAAAATCCCACTTACTGTCTCATATATGTTTTCACTTCATGTAGGATGTCTGTTTTCTTTTTGTCAGGATGTCTTACAGTCTTTGATCCATGGTATTATTTTTTAAAAACATATTGATATAACACAGTACTTCATAATAATCAAACAAACCTCTCTACAAAAGTTAATCAATTGCTAACAAAAAGGAAAGGCAGCTAGGTAGTGCAGTAGAAAGCACCTAGTCTGAAATCAGGAATGCTAATCTCTCTGAATTCAAATCTAGCCTCAGACACTTACTGTGTAACCCTAGGCAAAACTTTTAACCCTTTGCTTCAATTTCTTTATCTGTACAAATAACTTAGAGAAAGAAATGACAAATCACTCTGGTATCTTTGCCAAGAAAACCCCAAATGAAATCACAATGAATTGGATACAACTGACATGATTCAACAACAAAATGGAGAGAAAAGTCTTCAGCCAATTATGTAGTACTAATACTTCTACATTTTACCAACTTGTTACCTATCCGTTTTACTTTATATTGTTATCATGGCTTTTTTTTCTTTCCTACTATAGCGTATATCCACATATCAGTTCAAGTCAACATTATTTCCTTTAAGATCTTCTGGTTTCTGGTCAAGGTTTCAGGTTCATAATCAAATTGAAAATAGAAAAACATCATTGGTAGATGTCTAGTCTACCTTATCTAGTCTAACTTATAACAAAAAAAGAATGACCGATTTGACTCCTGATTGAAAGCCTGGGGGTCCCCTCCAGGACCAAGTCATGACTAGGATCTTCTGAGGGCTTAGAATACAGAATCTCTTATTAATCTTTCTTCAAATTATGGAATTTAGCTAGTTATTCACTTTTCCTGCTAAATCATGTCTCCATATTGGGTTTCACCCATTCTCCCAATTTTCCCATCCTACTTTATTTCAATCATATGTTATCTTTGTCCTTAGGACTTTCCTACTAGAGTATTTTCCTAGTCTAATCACTTGGAGCCAATTAAAAGAATCTAAGTTGGGAGAGACCTTATGGGGTCTTCTTATTGTACCTACATAGGAATATCCTCTATAATATCTTGACAAGTGAAGCAGTAAGGTGACACAGTGGATGACACAATGCATGTGGAGTTAGGAAGATCCAAGTTCAACTCCCATCTCAGACACTTACAAGCTGTGATCCTGGGCAAGTCACCTGCACTGTCTGCTTCAGTCTCTTCATCTGTAAAATGGAGATAATTAAAGCACCTACATTCTAGGGTGTTTGAGTATGAGATTCTTATGAAGTACTTTGAAAACCTTAAAGTGCTGTATAAATGGCAGCTTTTATTATTAGCTACTATGATCTTCAATCTATCATTTAGGACCACCAGTGTTAGGGAAACTATTAACTTCTGAAGTAGTCTAATCCACCTTTGGCTAGGTCTATTGCCATACTTTCCCTTAATATAATAGTTTCCTCTTTCAATGTGGCCCACTAGAATATCTTCCTCAGATTTGAATTTATCTATGAATGAATGCTCACTTGAAAACATAGCTCATGTGTTCCAACAAATGTTTTTACCTTTATCAGACAAACATAAGACACACTAATTCAAAACAAAATTTAATCAAACAGCACAGAAAGAAAGCAACAAAATGTGCCCCCCACATACATGGGGTACATATTCCACAGGTTACAAAAACAATTGGAAAGAATATTCACATAGTACTCACATGAGCTGGGAAGACAAATGGAAGGCATACAGAAAGGAACACATTAGGGAAAAAAAAAGTCAGGTACTGATGTAGCTATAGCACATGTATGACTGGGACAATGCATCTTCATTTTCTGGTGATTGTCACATTTCAACTCTATTGTGCTACTTTTGATGATTCCATATTTACTGAGCTAGGCTGTGCAGGGAGTCCAGCATTAAGGGATACCCTTCTGCTCTCTGTTCTTAACTGATGTGCAATATTTAGAAGTCCTTAATTTATAAGGGGCAGGCTAATATTCTTAATGCACAACTTGAAATTATTACATACATGACATTTGTCTGGGGAACTAACAAAAGCCAGTAAGATGCCTTCTGAAGTTTTCTTTTCAATCCAATTGTCTGATGCCGACTTTAAGCTGATGGTTCTCATCACTATCTGACTTTGGGTTAGATCATTCCTTATACCTCCTATTACGTTACTGACCATAAGCTTATATCCTCAAAAAAGCATCATCTTAAACAATGGCTCTTAAGCTTCTATGGGAGTATATGTTAACTGGGGCTTTAGGCCTATCTTATATTTAAGATCTTCTATGAATAGCATGCAACTCAAATTGAGGGCTAAAACAAGACTTAGTTGAAACATGTAGATTCCATAATCCTGTCTTTGCTTCCATGCCTAATTGCTGCTTTCCACTTATTCTCAAGCTTTTCACGCCTCCTTACATATAATAAACTGAAATCTGCCTCTTTACAAATCTACTTTTTCATTTCTCTAGATAAAAGTAGAGTAAAGCTATCTTCTATATGAATTTACCTTGACTCTCTTCCTGCCTCTCTGAATAGTTTCCTAAGAAAGTATATTAGGCTCTCAGAACTCTGCTCCCTTGGTATCAACTATTCATTTGACTTATGGTGAGGTTACTGTCAGATAGTCTTCTTGAAAAAGTTTGTTTCAATGAATTTTAATTCATTTATAGATGAATACCCATTCAATATTCTTGGACATATTGTACTTTTTTCTAAAGACTTTCTTAGTTTTCTTAATTTTTTTTTTTTTTTTGCTTTTTGCTGAGGCAATTGAGGTTAAGTGACTTGCCCAGGGTCACACAGCTAGGTAATGTTAAGTGTCTCGAGACCAGATTTGAACTCAGGTCCTCCTGACTTCAGGGCTGGTGCTCTATCCACTGCGCCACCTAGCTGTCCCAGTTTTCTTAAATTTAAATGGACATTACTTCAGTACAAACTATCTAATATAGTATGGACCTGAACATTTTCCTGTAATGTTTTTATTCAAAGAGGACTGGGGAGGTTTTATGAATTTCATTATGTACAATCATGTTTGAGCATGACATTTGTCTCCACTAAGAATTCTGAGGTTCTTTGAGTGCAATTATCAAACTGGAATGGTTTTCCTTGAATATAAAATGAAATTGGTCTTGAATTTTGGCCAGTTTTCCCATACTAATTAAATAGAACAGGCACCTCACTAAGTGAATTCTCTCACATGAATTAAGTTTCCTTCTATTGGAAAGCTTTTGAACATGTTATAGAGAAATGCTTTCTCATCATCATGAAATACTGATGTCAATTTAGGCTTTGATAATACTTGAAGGCTTTCACAGTTATTTATTTATATGGATTCTTTTATGCATTTTATGGCTTCCTAGCATTAAGTAATTCAAATTGTTTTTCTCCACTATGAGTTACTTTATGTGTATTAAGATTTCCCATCTGGTTAAAGGCTTTTCCACATTCATTACAGATGTAGAGTTTCATTCCCTTATGAGTTATGGAATGTCTATTAAGTTTTCCCTTCTGGATGAAGGTTTTACCACATTCATTACACTGAAATGGTCTCTCCCTGGTATGACAGACTTGATGGTAAGTTAAACTTTGTTGATTGGTAAAAGCCTTTCCGCATTCATTACATTTATAGGGTTTCTCTCCAGTATGAATTCTCTTATGTCTTTTAAGACTTCCCTTCTGGCTAAATGCTTTCCCACATTCATTACATTCATAGGGTTTCTCTCCAGTATGAGTTATTTTATGCATAGTCAGGGTTCTCTTCACATTAAATGACTTGCCACATTCATTACATACATATGGTTTCTCTCCAGTATGAACCCGCTTATGTATATTAAGGTTTCCCTTTGTGGTGAAGGCTTTCTCACATTCATTACACTGAAAAGTTTTCTCTCCTGTATGAAATATTTGATGATGAATTAGGCTTTGATGATTGGTAAATGCTTTTCCACATTCACTACATTTATAAGGTTTCTCTCCTGTATGGATTCTCATATGTCTTTTAAGGTTTCCCATGACAATAAAGGCCTTCCCACATTCATTACATATATAGGGTTTCTCTCCAGTATGAATTCTTTTATGTCTGTTAAGGTTTGCTCTCTGAGTGAAAGCTTTCTCACATTCATTACACTGAAAGGTTTTCTCTCCAGTATGAAATATCTGATGATGAGTTAAGCTTTGATAATTGGTGAATGCTTTTCCACATTCATTACATACATAGGGTTTCTCTCCAGTATGAATTCTCTTATGTGATTTAAGACTTCCATTCCATCTGAAGGCTTTCCCACATTCATTACATACATAGGGTTTCTCACCAGTATGAATTCTCTTGTGTTTGTTGAGATCTCTTCTCAGGATGAAGGCTTTCCCACATTCATTACATTCAAAAGGCATATCACCTGTATGAAATCTCTTATGTGTTCTAAGATTTCCTTTCAGGCTGAAGGCTTTCCCACACTCATTACATACATGTGGTTTCTCTCCAGTATGAATTTTCTTATGTACCCTAAAGGATGCACGGTATCTGAAGCCTTTCCCACATACATTACATTCCCAGTGGTTTTCTCTAGTATGACTGATTTTATGTGTCTTAAGGATTCCTCTCTGACTAAAGCCCTTCCCACATTCACTGCATTTATAGGGTTTCTCACCAGTATGAATTATTTGATGTTGTTTAAGAGATGAATGGTATCTGAAGCCTCTTCCACAGGCACTACATTCAAACCGTTTGTCTTCAGTATGAATTAATTTATGTGCACTAAGGCTTCCTTTCTTGCTGAAAACTTTGTTACATTCATTACATTTATGAGGTTTCCCCTGAGGGTGGGTTCTATGGTAATAAATAAAGTTTGATTGATAACTGAAGAGCTTCTTGCATTTACTATACTTGAATTTCTTCCTGATGGAGATTCTCTTAGGTTTAAGTGGGTCAAAAAACTGCTTTAAACTCCTCCCAAGTGTGCTGTTTTTAGGAAGACTTTCTCCTATATGAACTCTCTGTTGTGGAATAACAACTGACCCCACGTTGAGCTTTCTTCCAAATATATTATATTCACCAACAGATTCATTAAGGATTGTTACCTCCTGAGACTGTGTTTCTTGGTTTCCTATCTGCCTATCTAACCTGTCACCACAATCCCAAGTTTCTCCCCATATGGAATGCCAGGGCCCTTCCTTTACAAATTTCTCTTTAAATAGTTCTCCCAAAAAAATATCCTGCTTCCCAGTTGTCTCCTTGGTTTCACATCTTGTCTTCTGACTAAGAGAATCTGAAAACAACAAAAACATGTCAATATCCATTTTTTCCCTGCTTGGAAAGTCTTTTACTTAAAGTTAACTAGTATGGAAAAAGCAGAATAATCATTGCTACCAGGGAATTTTAAGCCCAATGAAAGAGATCTATCTTAGGCTCTAAATTTAACATTTTAATCAGTGACTTGGAAGAAAACACAAATGGTAGGTTTATCAAATATGTGGATGGTCAAAAGCTGGCAAGGAAATAGTAACAGTGAACTTAGCTGCTCAGGAGCTAATTTAGTGGTTGATACCTCTCAAGACTGCATCTCTTGGTTTCCCTTCTGCCAATCTAACCTGATAAAACAATCAAAAGTTTTTCCCCATGTAGAATACAAAGAATCTCCCTTTATGAAGCTCTCTACATGTTCAGAAAGAAATATCTTCATTCTGGAAATTGCAAGATAATCTCCAGGAAAATGCAGGAATAAACCTACTAGATGACCAATGATTTGTAATTGCTTAGGGAAAAAATGTTGCTTCCTACATTAAAGCATAAATTCAATAAAAAGAGATTATGCAAACTAACATATTTATAAGATGAGTGGGCTGGTGGATGAGGAATTACTATAGGCATCAAGGTAGCTAGATTTCAGCAAACTGTTTGGAAAAACTCATCTCTCAAGAGATATTTGATGAGTAGATTAAACAAATGTGGGTTAGATGAGAGTATAACTCAGTGAATTTGTAGATGCTCAAATAACCTTTCCCCAAGTATTAAATATGGAACTGTTGTGAATTTGCAATATATTTCTTTTTGTTTTATGCCTGAGAACTATGGATCTTGCCTTTCCCCATTCATCATTTTTGATCAAACAATAGAAGACACTCTCATTTACACAAAGAAAGGCATTCTATCTGGATGTGTTGAGAATCTGAAAGACCCAGGATCAATTTTCTCTCTGACATACATTATCTAGGCAAGTCATTTAACATCTATGTTCTAGGAAACTCATATAGTCTAGAAGGAATACAGAAAGGACCACCATGCATTGGTAGTTTCTTTACCTTATCCTTATTCAATATAAAAAACTTTAATGAAACCAAAGAGAGTATTCTTATCAATATTGATGAAATGAAAGTATGTGAGATAGCTGATAAGAATTAGAATTTAAAAAAAAAACTCAAGGAGATGGAAATATTGGCTAGAAAAAACAATCTGATATTTAATAAATGCATATTCCTGTACTCAAGACATTGATTGTACAAATGGAAGATTATAGATACATAGTTGAGTAGTAAGTTCAAAAGGCCTGGAATTTTTAGTTGACTGCAGGGTAAATATGGACCACCATTAAGCAATGATTTTTGTTATTTTTAAGCTATTTTTATGAACAAGGAAAGGTACTGGCCAGACAACAGAAAAATAAGGTAGACAAATAAGGTAGTATGACAAGACCTAATGAGGAATCATTATTATCTAGATTTCAGCCTGGAAAGAATTCCCTAAAATTACCAAAGGGATCTCTCCTAGGCTCTGAATTTAACATTTTAATCAGTGACTTGGAACAAAATACAAATGTCAGGTTTATCATATGTGTGATGATAAAAAGCTAGTAAGACTGCTTAATACTATGGAATATAGGTTAGGATGACCAAAGGATCTGACAGACTAAAATGTTAAGTTCGATATAATAAGTTTAAGCTCATGATCCTATATTTGGGTCACAAAAGATTAGAAACACAAAGAAGGAGGGGCTCCCTCACCAAAGTTCACTAAAAAAAAAAAGAGCCTTTTGTTTTAATGGATTGGAGTGTAGCATCACAGCATATCAGTGGTTTGATTTGACAATCAGAGCACCTAATGTGATTTAAGGACAATGCAGGTGAATTTCACAATATTCTACCCTGACACACTAGCAAACCAGCTAATGTGACTTTAAGGTATACAAAGTGGCTTGGGGTCCCGTACAAGGGAAGTGATATTCTGACTCTACTCTGTCCTGAGTATACCAACATCTGGAGTGTTCGCTTCTGGTAGGAGAGGGCAGAGTTCATCTAGAAGTGTGTGCCTGGGAGATGGAGAGGGTTACTGAAGGGAAAGAGGAAAGGAGATAGGAATAAGTATAAAAGTCAGAAAACAACAAAGGATAGGCAGAGTGGCTTGGGATCAGATTCATGGCTTTCATCTCACAACTGAGTTACTCAGCCATTCAAATGTCCACAGTTATTTTCTCTTCCATTCTAACCCCTTCATAGATGCCATTATGATGATCCCCAAACATAAACTTCATCATATCATTTCCCTTTCCAATAATTGTCATTTCCTCTATTACTTCCACCCATATAATACAGTCAATTTCCCAAGGAAACACTGAAAGGAATCCACAGGGCAGCATACGCTCCAGTCAAATTGTCACTATTGCCTAGAATGCTTCTTATATCATTCTTTTCTATCAAAAACGCTTCATTCCTTTCTTCATCTAATCAAATTCCTGGGGGAATTTTCTGGGGGAAGGGAGTATTTAAAAATGGAGATGTTTGGATAGTTGATCTAGATGTTTGGAGATGTCCAGGCAATATGGATGTGGCACTTTCTATAAGAAGAAATAGAAGAGACAAGAGGGAATAGGAAGAGGATAAGAACGATGAAAAGGGATAAAAAGACTGGAAGAGGAATAGGAGAACCAGGGGAAAAGAGATGAAGGAGATGAGAAAGAGAAAGAATTTTGTACATTGCAAATTCAAGAAAAGTAGTTCTGAAAAGAGGTGTTTAAACTTATAAGGAAAAATGAAACAGAAGGAGAGGAAACAAGTTAAGGGTCAGCATTAAAAAAAAGAAAACATTTTCTCAAAATGACTAAGAATGAATGGAGGGAGATCAGAAAAGTGACATTTTAAGTGAAAGATGAGTCCACAGGAGAAAACTCAAAAGAAATAGAAAGAGCACTTCTGCAAAGACTTAGGAACCTTAAAGAAAGCTCCCTGTCCAGCAGGGACCAATGATCATTTGTGATGGTGCTTACAGTGTTTTCCATCTATTAATTTTTCACTTACTCACCTAGGAATGTGCTAATCAGGACTCCTCCCTCTGCCGTCCATGGAGCTTCTATTCTTTCCATCTGGGAAATTACATCTGGTATGGAAAG
Organism: Myrmecobius fasciatus; assembly: GCA_023553655.1. Classification (NCBI taxonomy): domain Eukaryota; kingdom Metazoa; phylum Chordata; class Mammalia; order Dasyuromorphia; family Myrmecobiidae; genus Myrmecobius; species Myrmecobius fasciatus. The sequence continues at coordinate 119,866 of JAJPUD010004332.1, forward strand.
AGGAACACCTCCTTGGGGGGGGAATAAATGGGAGAGTGAGGAGGCCAGAGATAGAATTCAGAATTCAATCTTGCCCACTTTCTCACTGGGGAATAAAGGGCATGCCAGGCAAGACCAGATGGAGTACTAAGGACTCCTGAAATCTCCATATTGTGTTATCAGAAAGCATGAGAGAATGGATCAAGAGCTCAAAGGAAATTATTCTATTCTAATACATTCTTAGCTTAAGAGAAAGCAGACTGATGAGATCTTCCAAGTATCTAAACTGGCTCTTTGGGGGCAATTCATTGATTTAAATGAACAACCAGTAATAGAGGTATGCAGCTGTAAGGGAAGCCCTGTAGAGCCACTGATGATTTTCCATCATACAATATAAACACTTTTCACTTAAGTAGTGACTCTGGGTACCAAACACCTGTGAAAACACTTCCCATCATGTGCATTCAGGACATTATCCCTTCATGAGAAGGGAAGTACTTCAGGCATAAATCAGCTAAGAGGAAATGAAGGGAAGTTGATAAGTCTGTCTGGGGAAGAGCTGATCTTACCAAGGGAGACAAAATTCTCATAGTTCTCCAGCATCACATCCCAGTACATGTCCTTCTGAGAAGGTTCCAAGAGCCCCCATTCCTCCCAGGTGAAGTCCACAGCCACATCCTGGAATGTCAGTGGGATCTGAAATAGCAAACAAGACACCTGCTCACCTGGGGACCAGCCTTTGTGGGGAATGAGAAGAAGAGACGAAATTAGCAGAAGGTAAAGTTAGCACTGTTCCTCAAAGCACAATTTTAATATTTCTGGAGAAATGACTTATTGGATGCATCATTTTATACTAGACTCAATATTATGGAAAAATTTCCTGCTCAAAGTCAACCTTATAAATGAGCTCCTTCACTGAGCCCAAAGTGAATCATGCTTGCAAACCCCTATCATAGGAACAATGTCCTAACATCTGCTCCTACCCAAGTCAGTTTTTCCTTAAAAACTATTGAGACCAACCTAGAGAATTGGTTGGCCCAGGGGATGAAAGGCTTAGGTTGCTAATATCATCTCCTGGTCACCTAAGTACAAAAACTACCTTTTGAGAAAGTCCAGACAACTTCTCTGATGCTTGCTGTTGGAGCAGATGGGCACATCAATCAGCTGAACCCTGGATGCTCATCTTTTCTGAATATTCTTCTCTTTCTAAGACTAAATAAGCCTGCTTTATGAAACACCAAGGAGAGCCTCCTTTTGTATTAATGTCAAACCTAACCAACTAAGGCATTGGTCTGAGGCTGGCCCAGTCCACAACACCCCCAAAATACATCAAAAGCAGTTATGGTAACAGGAAAATCACACACTTACAATAGCTTATAAATGTACCAAGTATCATTACATCTTGGTAAACTAGTCTCTTGTCAGTCACCTCTCAGCTGGCTATTGACTCGTGCCCGTATTTCATCTAGTGGCAAGCTTCAGAAGAATACTTTCATTCACAAGAAAGAACACTGTATCTTCTTTCTCATCTGTAAAATGGGGATAAGAATAGTATTCCACCAGGAAGTGATAACAGTTGGGGAATAGGACTGTGTGCCACAACCCTGATTTTATTTCCTTTGCCACAGCAGGCTCCACCATCTCAAAATGTATTGTCTTAAAGAGCTTCCTAGAGTACTGAGAGTGACTTGTCCAGGAATAAATGAAATTATAGCTGTAAAGTGATTTACAAACTTTAGAACATCTTGCCAATGTTAGCTATAATTAGGATGTTTGGTTAATCAGGCAGTCTGAATACTCATCTAGTTTGTTGAGGATATTTATGGAAGAAACCTACGAAATTTTCCTTTTATTTTTTTATAATTCTAAAACTCTTATTTAATAAAAAGCAGTAAAAGAAGCTGACCAGAGAGGTGTGGTCCCCCTGAGACAATGATGAGGAAGTCAGAGTTGGGGGAAGGGTTCCAGAAAGATACCTGCCAGGGAGGCCACTTTTCCAGTGTGGGACAGTGGAATGAATGGGACAGAAGGTCAGCACCAGTCTAGGATGGAGGCAGGATTCAAGGCCCAAGGTACAAAAATGTTGACTCTGAGCAGGACAACAATTATCTTATGACTATCTTAAGCCCTGGCTAAAGGGCTACCACAGAAGGCAAAGAAGCCCCATCAAGCTTCTTCCATACCACTTGGGCAACATTCTAGGTCACAGGATGGGATAATGTTGTTTCAGTTGCTCCATGTCTACTAGTAGACAGACCTACTTGTCTGAGTGGTCTTGGAGTTCTGAGAGTCAGAGGGTTCCACAACCTTACCATTGCCCATGGAAGGCAGCTCCAAGTCATTAAAACTATCCTGGAAGAGATCAACACCTCCAGACATCAAGACTGATGTGACATTTGTGGTTCAGAGGAGAGATGCACTGTAACAATGAGCTTACAAGTGATAATGTATAAATAATTTCTAACTCTTTGATGCAGAAAAGACTAGGTGACTCTCTTCTAGTTACTTAGACTAGAAGTAGAGCTAACTTCTAGCTAACATGTGCATTAGTCACCACTGAGCAACTAGGTACAGTGCTAGGTCTAAAGTCAAGAGGACTCATCTTCCTGAGTTTAAATCTAGCCTCAGACACTGGCTGGGTGACCCTGGGCAAATCACTTAGCCCTATTTGCCTCACCTATAAAATAAACCGAAGAAGAAAATGCAAATCACTCCATTTTCTCTGCCAAGAAAACTCCAAATGGGACACAAAAAGTCAGACATGACTGAAAAATGATTCCAACAACAAAAATTTGAAGCTGATTCTCTGCAAGCAGAATCAGTCATATTATTTCTCCCAAAAGGTAAAAATGAAGTGCCATGGATTTAAATATATGAGGATTCAAATCAAGAAAAACATTCTAACAATCAGAGCCACATAAAAGAGAAAAAGAGGAACTGCCACTGAGTGATAATAAACTGTTTGTGTAGTATCTTTGAAGTCTTTTTTTTTTTTTTTGCTTTTTTTGCTGAGGCAATTGGGGTTAAGTGACTTGCCCAAGGTCACACAGCTAGGATGTGTTATAAGTGTCTGAGGCCACATTTGAACTCAGGTCCTCCTGACTTCAGGGCTGGTGCTCTATCCATTGCGACACCTAGTTGCCCCTCTTTGAAGTCTTTAAACAGAAGTTTCATGACCACTGTTCAGATATGTTATACTGGGCATTTCTTTTGTCCACTCCCACCAACAAGCATTTATTAAACACCTACTATGTACCAGCCACTCTGCTAAGTGCTCAGGATACAAAGATAGAGCAAAAAAAAGGTTTCTGTTCTCCAGGAGTTAATTCACAGTCTGACTGGTAAATGAATAGGACTAAATGGGACCATTTCTTCCAACTTTCTGTTGTTCTTCAACTTGTATCAATTCACACAGATCTTCCAACATTTCCCTGAAGCCTTCATGCTCATCATGGCTCATGGCACAACCTCCCTTTATATTTAAACATCACAATTTATTCAACCACTTCCCAACTGATGAGAACTCATGTTGTCTTCAATTCTTCTCTACCATAAAGAAGGGCAGCATTGGGACAGATAGAGCATGTTCTTTCTGCCTCTGAACTCCTTAGGGTACAGGGGGAGACAGAACAGCACTAGTAAAAAGGTTAAAGCATGAGTTTTGTAACTAGACACCTCAAAGACAATACCACAAAAGGCAAAACAAATTATTTCAATTCCATGAGAATAAAATGCTTTTGCTCAAACAAAATGCATATGTGTAGAATAAAAAAAGGGAGAGAAGTACCTTAGAAGGAGCAATTGTTTTGAAATCAGAGGACCTGGATTCAAATCCTACCTCTGAGACTTATGATACCTGTGTGGTCTTGAACAAGACACCTGTCCTCCCTGACCCTCACTTTCCTCAAATGTAAAGTAAGAGACCTGGAATTCGTCTCTGGTCTCTTCTAGCTTCAGCTCTGTGACACTAAGAAAAGATGGTGCTTGTGAAATTTCTGTGCACGCTGCAATCCCCTGATTCTAGCATATAAAGTAGGAAAGGATATTAGCAAAAAATTTTCAAAAGTTTTAATGCATTCACATACTAAGTGCTGTCAATTACTACCTGTGTGATCTTTGCCAAATCACAACTTTTCTGGTCCTGTTTTGTCATCTATAAAATGAGGTACTTGGACTAGATGTATGACATGGAATATCCCTTCCAGCTCTAAATCAATGTAATATCATTAATTTATACTAATATACTATATTAACATACTAATTTATAATTTGTGTCCTTATCCTTGCTTTCAACAAACACAAGATTACCAAGGTTTTACAATATTTTAACTTCCCAGCCAGAATCACTCATTTATCCTGTTTCACCTGTATGTTTTCTAGAACTGTACAGTACAGGGGATACAAAGCATCAAAACTTAAAAAAAATTACTTCTGGTGAATATGTCCTGTTGCCTCAATAGACTATTTGAGGACAGGAAACAGGTTTTAGGCTTATTTAGCTCAACACTGGCTATACACTGGATTGAACATACCAATGATTAGTCAAAAGGGGTAGTCAGAATAAAAACACTGAGTAAGTAGGATATTCTAAGGGTATTCTAAGACCCAGATGAACTTGAGTAAAATAATTCATCTGTCACTTGTGCCTCAGCTTCCTCATCTATCAAATTAGGGTATTAGACTATTTTTTCCAATTCTAAAGAGCTATATATATATTCTATCATCTGGAGGAATCTCACCAGAGATCAATGGACAAAAACTGAGGTTGATCCTAGGTGCAACTTGATCAAAGACAAGGGAAAACGAAGATTCTACACTTTGAGGAAAAAGATGGCATTTCAGGAGAGGGGAAAAAAGTCCTAACTCACCTGGGATTGGGATGTTAGGAGCACTGAAGTCATTTCCTTCTTTCTTGGGGAATTGTTCTTTCTTGGGGAAGAGCAGAATACTCACTAAGAAGCTAGAACTGAAGGAGGAGAAAGAAATCAGGATGGCAAACAGTGCTGCTTTATTGTCCCTAAATCTGTTATTACAGAGGGAGGACCATTTGGCTGGGCTGTGTGCATGATATACCAGAGGAAAGTATGTGAATTGAAACATTTGATTAGAAATTCAGGCCATGAACAAACCACAGATTTTGTCCCTTGGATCATCTGTGCTACTGAGAAATTCTAAGATAAGCCAACAACATGAAGGACAGATTCCCTTCTGTCAGGGCCCGAGAATGAGAAAACACAGGCCTATGCATAAACTTT
>JAJPUD010004332.1:130099-173473 GCA_023553655.1 Myrmecobius fasciatus
GAGGGGAGGAGGAGACAGGTGAGCAGGGTGGTCAGAGGCTCCCAGATAATGGTCACAGGGGCCATGGCTAGAGCAAGATCTTCCAGGCTAGTCCTCATCCCACCAAAGAATGGAGATTAATCTTGAGGAGGCCCTGCTGCCCCTCCAGAATCCCTGTTCCCTCTTCTAGATGTCTCCTGATAGTTTTTAATTGTCATTAAATTAATAGTCCTTCCAAATAAGCAGAAAGATAATTAGCCTTTAATGATTATTAAATTAATAGTTTTGGATAATTAGTGTGATAGTTATTAATGCTCACCAAAGTTAGACTTTCTTGTCAGGATCTAGAATTTTACTAGAAATCAGTCAAGCTTGCTGGCCTGTAGTATATACATTTTCCATTTTTGAAAACTGGGATAACCTTTGCCCTTGCCCAGTCCTCTGGCGTCTCTCATGTTGTTTACAATCTTTTTGAGTTCCCTGAGAATGACTCCTCCAAAAAACACCTCTCCCATGACTTTCAATGGTTTGGTGAGTGAGGCTCTTTGGCTGAGTTGTCATTTTCCACAGAGGCACAATCAGCTGCTTCTGCTCATTTGATTTGATAACACTTTTGACAGCTTCTTCATACTTGGTTATGGAGGTAGGATTGATCTCCTTCCTGACTCCCTTCTCCTCATTCATTTCTGACTTCTCAGTGCTCTGCTCTTCTCCAGGAAAGAAGTAAAGAGGAGAAAGGAATGACTTCTGTGCTCCTAACAGCCAAATCCCAGGTGAGTTAGGGTTCTTCTTTCCCTCTCTTTCTCTCTCTCTCTCTGAATCTGTGTGCCTTTCTGTCTCTGTCTGTGTCTCCCCTGAAATGTTACACTTTTTCTCAAAGTATCGAAACTTTTTTCTTGTTTTCTGCTAATTCTAGGGGCTTGAACTTCAGTTTTTGTCAGTTTTGTCAGTGTAAACTGATGATATAGTGTGAGGGGAAAGGGCATTTTGCTAAGAGCTGATATCTCCTTTGAACATTCATTTCAACCTATTATGGAGCCACTACTGACCTAAGCTTTTTGAAGTAAAGAAACCTAAAATTTAGTTCATGTCCTCAAATAGTTTTACTGAGGCAGCAAGACTTATTCACCAGAGGCAATTTTAAAAATGGTTGTATTGATGAATTTTATCTTGGTACATAGTACTATATTACTCCCATTTGATTCTTCTATAATGAATAATTCCAGAATACATAAAAGTGAAATGATTAATTATGAATGATTGCAATTGTAACCACCCTAGTACAGGCCCTCATTACCTTACATCTAAATTACTACAATAGGCCACTGATGGGTATACCTGTCACAAAGCATCCTAAATATCTTCCTAAAGCCCACATCTGACTACATCACCCCCCTACTCAATAAAGTCCAGTGACTCTCTGTAAGCTCCAGGAATCAATTATAAAATCTTATTTGGCATTCAAAGCCTTTCCCCAAACTCCTTTCCAATTGTTTTACCTCTTGCATTTTCAATATGTATTTTATGATCCAGGCTGCCTTGCCATTTAATGAACAAGATGCCCCTTCCATGCTTGTAATCCTCTCCTTTCTCATCTCTACTTCCTAATGTCATTGGGTTTCTTAGTCCTAGCTAAAATGTCAACATTTACAGGAAGCCTTGATTAATCCCTTTAAGTTGCACATAGCTTGTTTGTACATAATGTTTACAGCTTGTCTCCTCCATTGGACTGTGGGCTCTGTGAAAGCAGGGGGTTTGTTTTTTGATTTTCTATGTGTTTTTCCCCAGTTCTTAGTATAGTGCCTGGGACATAGTAGATTCTTGATAAACATGTTTTTAACTGATGGTTAATATATGCTGCATCAGTAGTTATCTGTTAAAAGTAAGGATAGGTCACACAATATAAATTTTATATCAATGATATCCAGAGTTCATCAATATGGAGCTGGAGAGAATTTTGCATGTCATTTGTCTAGTTCAAGTGCCTCATTTTATATATGAGGAAGCATATTCGGACAGGTTGTGATTTGGCAAGGGTTACATAGGTAGGTAGTAATTGGCAGAGCTTGTATGTGATTGCATGCTTTCCTGTCATACATCCATCACTTTATGCTAACTGTTCTGTTTTTGATCAGATTTTTGTTGCCATTTTAAGTTATTTTCATTCACTTAGCTATGTAATTATGAATATTATTTTTTCATGATTCCCCAAATACTTTATATCACTTCTTACAGATCTTTTTCTATTTATGTGAAATTTCATATCTGTCATTCCTTATAGCACATTCTTGAGTCTTTTTTTTTTTAAATTATTTTTTTCCCCTCAGTCTTTTGGGACAGAGCTTCAGGATAGGGTGGGTATGACTTTTTAAACTAATACGTGTGTGTGTGTGTGTACATACATATATATGCATGTGTATGTGTACACATGTATATACACATATGTGTATACATACATATGTGAGTTTTTTCTGTTGTCAATAAACAACTTAGGATATAAAATCTAATTGTGGGAATAGCTTGCTGGGCCAGAAAGTATGAAAAGCTTTGGAACTTTTCTTGTAGAATTCCAAAATATTTTCTATTTCTTTTTCATATGGCTCTGATTGTTAGGATGTTTTTCTTGATATGAAACATTATTTTGCCTCTCTGTCCCTTACATCCATTTCTCTTAATTTTGTCCTATGGGGAGAAAACAGAACAAGAATTATTCCTCTTGCAAAGGATCAGTTTTTCAGTTCAAGAAGACAATTTTTCCTTCCCCCAAGTTTTCTCTGGGTTAAACCCACCCAGCTCCTTTAGTTGATTCTCATATGATGTTGACTCAAGACCCTTTGCCATTCTGGTCACCTATTTTTGGAAACTCAGTGGTTCTATAACTTTGACCTCTTTTTTGGTTTAATTCCTTAAGAAAGTTATCTACTGTTGCAGCCTTCAGTTTTTTTCCTTTCCCTCTTTTCTCTTCCTCCTCCTCTTCCTCCTCCTCCTCCTCTTCCTCTTCTTCCTCCTCCTCTTCCTCCTCTTCCTCCTCCTCCTCTTCCTTCTTCTCTTCCTCCTCCTCCTTCTCCTCTTCCTCAATCTGTTAATAAGAAAGTATCATTCGGGAGCTTGACACTAGATGGAATATGGGCACGAGTCAATAGCCAGCTGATGGGTAATTGTCAAGTTTACCAAGATGTGATGATATTGGTACATTTGTAAACCTTGAAGCCTATTGTAAGGGTGTGATTGGTAGCTTTTCCTGTGTTAGGAAAAATCTGCACTGTTTCCCCTGATGTGTTTTGGAGGCATTATGGGCTGGACCAGCCTCAGGCCAATGCCCTGGTAGTTTAAATTTGACATTAACACAAAAAGTGACTCTTCTTGGTCTTTTATGAAGCATTTAACAAAAGCAGGACTATTTAGTCTTAGAAGGAGAAGAATGGATGGGCATCCAGGGTTCAGCTGATTGATGTGCCCATCAGTTTCACCAGCCAAGCACCAGAGGGGCTGGACTTTCTCAAAAGGTAGTTTTGTACTCAGGAGATGATGTTAACAACCTGAACCTTTCATCTCCTGGGCCAACCAATTCTCTAGGTTAGTCTCAATAAAGGAAAAACTGACTTGGGTGAAAACAGAGGTTAGGAAATTGCTCCCATGACAGGGGTTTGCAAGCATGATTCACTTTGGGCTCAGTGAGGGAGCTCATTTTTAAGGCTGACTTTGAGCAGGAAACTTTTCTATAATATTGAGTCTAATATAAAATGATGCATCCAGTAAGTCACTTCTCCAGAAGCATTAAAATTGTGCTTTGAGGAACAGTGCTAACTTTACCTTCTGCTAATTTCATCTCTTCTTCTCATTCCCCACAAAGGCTGGTCCCCAGGTGAGCAGGTGTCTTGTTTGCTATTTCAGATCCCATTGACATTCCAGGATGTGGCTGTGGACTTCACCTGGGAGGAATGGGGGCTCTTGGAACCTTCTCAGAAGAACATGTACTGGGATGTGATGCTGGAGAACTATGAGAATTTTGTCTCTCTTGGTAAGATCTGCTATCCCCTGGACGGACTTCTTAACTTCCCTTGGGTTGTCCTCTCATTTCCTCTTGGCTGACTGATGCCCTTTCCATGAGAAGGGATAATATCCTGAATGCATACGATGGGGAGAGAATTCACAGGTGTTTAGTACCCAGAGTCACTGGTGTATCTTCTCTGTACTAAGCGAAAAGTGTGTTGTATGATGGGAAATCATCAGTAGCTTTACAGGGCTTCCCTTAGGGCTATATACTTCTATTACTGGCTGTTCATTCAAATCAATGAGTTGCTCCCAAAGAGCCAGTTTAGATACTTGGAAGACCTCACCAGTTTGCATTCTCTTAGCTAAGAATATATAGAGTCATTTCCTTTGAGCTCGAGAGCCATTCCCACATGCTTTCTGGTAACACAATGTGGAGACTTCAAGAGTCCTTAGTTTCATTCCTTTCTGTCTCCTTGAACAGATTGTCCCCCCATCACCCCTTCTCTCTTACCCTTTTTCAATCACTTCTTCCCTGTCACTTGGTCTGTCATAGGTTTTGCCTGGTATGCCCTTTAGTCCCGAATGAGAAAGAGGGCAAGATTGACTTCTGAATTCTATCTCTGACCTTCTCACTCTCCGTTTATTTCTCCCCAAGGAGGTATTCCTCTTTCCATACCAGATGTGATTTCCCAGTTGGAAAGAATAGAAGCTCCATGGCTGGCAGAAAGAGGAGTCTTGATTAGCACTTTCCTAGGTGAGTAAGTGAATAATTAAGATGAAAAACACTGTAAGCACTGTCACAAATGGTTATTGTAGGTTCTGGACAGGGAGCTTTTCTTAAGGGTTCTTAGGTCTTTGCAGAAATATACTTTCTATTTTATTTGAGTTTTCTCTCATGAACTCATCTTTCTCTTAAAATATCACTTTGTTGACTTCCCTTCACTTATTACTTATTCCACTATTGTGTTTTTGAGAAAGATTTTTCTTTTTCTGATACTAACCCCTATACTTTTATTGTTCTACCCTCTCCTAAATTTATTTATTTTTTTTGCATTTTTAATCTCTCTGCAAACCTTTCAATTTTCATATGTCTAATTATATATATGTATATGTATGCATATATGGCATACATGTGTGCACACACAAATATAAGTCCAGTTTGAATCTAACAATTCTCTCATTGATCTCATTGCTTGTTTTATTTATATACCTTGGAGTTTTTATCTTTTTTTTTCTACATGAGACCCCATCACCAAATTTCATCTGCAATCGTTTCCCCCCCATTCTCCTTCTGTCTCCTCTCCTCTCTTCCTATCTTTCTTATTCTCTTCTTTCCCTTGGTCCTCTAATCTCTCCCTTCCATCCTTTGTCTTATTTTGTTTCTTCCTCTGCTAGGAGCTGGCCAGTCCATAGCCCTATGTGTTGGACTCAGGAGTGGTCATATAATTTCATTTTTAAAAATATACTTTCTACCCAATTCTCTGCCTCCACCATCATCTCTTTCCCTTGAAATGCTACAGTCTGGCTTCTGTCTCATTGCTTTATGGAAAATGATCTTTAAAGTTCTTTCTCCTTTTCATTTTGTGATAATATCCATAGTTTATATATATATATATATAATTTCCTGTCTTGAATTATACTTCTCTGATTTTTGAGGTAAGTTTGCATTATTATCTGCATTTTATAGTTGCAGCTGTTGAAAAGTTTTTTGCTGTTCATGATTGCTTGCCCAGTAGCTGTAGTAACTAGGACACCAGCTGAGGCTTGTTCTTTTTTATATTCAATAGTTTTTCCTGTTGTTTTTTTTTTCTATCTTCCAAGGATATTTTCTCAAATTTTAATCTTGTTCCACTCTGTGCCACATCAATTATAACCAGCTGTTAATGATACTTTTGGGAGATGATACCTATAGGACCTTCAGTTTTGTGTAAGTTTTATTTGGTGACTATGGGATATTTCCAACTCAAAGATTCTGTGGAAGTCCCATCATGCTCTATCTTAACTGGAATATTGTGGTGTACCATAATTTAAGAATTGTGTTAGTATAGGGGAGAAGAAGGATGTAGACAAAGATGGCTTGAAGAAGATGATTTAGGCCTGAACTGAAGTCTGTAAAAAGCTGGAAGAATGGTCTGGGATTCGATGAATGTTGCTTTGAGAATGAGTGATAGTGGTATAAACAGAGGGAATGGATTGCTGAATAGGAAATGCTGTTGAGAGATAATGGTAGAGCAATGATCTGACTTGGATAACAAATTGAGGAATGACAAGAATACTAGAAGCAGTCAGAGTATGATATAGTCTCTGCACAAAACTCAGAATTGTTGTGGATATCGTCATTCTGGTTTGAAATTGCCAATTATTAAATCCAATAGTAGTTCTCAGGCATTCTTTTAGGGAACTCAACATATTTACATCTAGATATTAATGACTCCTTATTGGACCAGCCACGCTACCTTTCTTTTTTACTGTCTAGCCAATCCCTCTTCTTGTCCAAAGAATAATTTGAGGATAACCTGAATTGGTGTTTACTGCTGGTCCATTTTCAGCTTAGGGTCAAGTAAAATTTCCTGGCCACTTAACCATATCTCTACAATCCTGCATTTCTACAGCTGATATCCTGAGTGTAGACATTCACATTTATCCTTATTAAATTATACATTATTTGTGCTATCCCCTTTTTCTATCCTTTTGAGTTTTTTAAATTTTGATTTATTCACCTAATAGATTGTTTGTCACTTATATTTCACTAGTATTCGTAAGAGTGTTCTCTATGGGACAATTAGATGACACATTGGATAGAGCACTGAACTTTGAATCAGAAGGACCTGGGTTTAGATCCAGTCTCAGACACTTAACACTACTTAGCTTGAGACCCTGGACAAGTCAAATGACTTCCATTGCCTCACAAAAGAAAAAAAATGTGCTCTCTATGACTTCATTAAATTTTTGGATAAAAATATTGAATAAGGGATAGAGTGAAGAAACTACCTTTACCATTACATATTGGCTCTTTCTCTGCTACTCATAAGGCTTAAAGAGTTTCCTGGAAAATTGAAACTTTAAATAACTTGCCCAGACAGTGTGTGTCAAAAGGAGAGACTCCCAATCTCTCTAATGATCAAGTTAGGCTTCCTTTTTTTGTGTGTCAGTAGCAGTTTTGATAAGAGTGCCATTAAAAATGGCAAATATGGCAGAGCCAGATCCATTGTTCTAAGGCATAAAACTAGAAAAGTCAAAGTTCTGTAAATTCCCAAGAGTTCCATATTCTATACTTTTAAGGTAAGGTTATTTGAGCAACTACAAATTCACTGAGTTGTACTCTCATCTAACTCACATTTGCTTTTTCTTTAAAACTATTTTGGGTTTAAAATTTTTAGTAACAATTATTGTTCTATTTTTTCCATAATAAAGGAAAAGATATTAGTCTAGCACAAATATCTTTATTTTGAACAGAATTTTCTAAAATTCCTAGTTTGGAGAAAAATGAGTATTGACATGTTTTTGTTATTTTCAGATTCTCCTAGTCAGAAGACAAAATGTGAAACCAAGGAGTCAAATGTAAAGCAGAATAATTTTATGGAACAGTCATCGAAAGAGAGATTCATAAAGGAAAGCCCCTGGCATTACACATTGGGAGAAGGTTGGAATGGTGATGTCAGTTTAGAAAGAGAAAAAGAAAATCAAGAAATACAGTCTCAGGAGATAATATTCACTAAGGAATCTGTTCGTGAATGTAATATATCTGGGAAAAAACTCAGTCAGGGATCAGTTATTATTCCACAACAGAAAGTTCACATAGGAAAAAATCTTCCTACATACAGTGTACTTGGAAAGAAACTGAAGCAGTTTTTTGACTCACTTAAATCTAAGAGAATCTCCATTGGGAAGAAACTCAAATATAGTAAATGCATGAAGCCCTTCAATTACCAATCAAATCTTATTCATTACCATAGAAGCCACCCTCGGGGGAAGCCCCATAAATGTAATGAATGTAACAAAACCTTCAGCAAGAAAAGAAGCCTTAATGCACACAAACTAATTCATACTGGAGAGAAACATTTTGAATGTAATACCTGTGGGAGAGGGTTCAGATACCATTCATCCCTTAAGCAACACCAGAAAATTCATACTGGTGAGAAACCCTACAAATGCAGTGAATGTGGTAAAGGCTTTAGCCGAAGAGGAATCCTTAAGACACATAAATTAAGCCATATTAGCGAAAAACATCTGAAATGTAATGTATGTGGGAAAGGCTTCAGGTACCCTATATCCCTTAGGGTACATAAGAAAATGCATGCTGGAGAGAAACCACATATATGTAATGAGTGTGGGAAGGCTTTCATCCTGAAGGGAAACTTTTTAAATCATAAGAGATTTCATACAGGTGAGATGCCTTTTGAATGTAATGAATGTGGAAAAGCTTTCATGCTAAGGAAAGAGTGTAATAAACACAAGAGAATTCATACTGGTGAGAAACCCTATATATGCAATGAATGTGGGAAAGCCTTCAGGTGGAATGGAAGCCTTAAATCTCATAAGAGAATTCATACTGGAGAGAAACCCTATGTATGTAATGAATGTGGGAAAGCCTTCACTAATTATCAAAGCCTAACTTATCATCAAATATTTCATCCTGGAGAGAAAATTTTTCAGTGTAGTGAATGTGAGAAAGCATTCACACAGAGGGCAAACCTTAATCGACATAAGAGAATTCATACAGGAGAGAAACCCTACATTTGTAATCAATGTGGAAAAGCCTTTATTGTGACGGGAAATCTTAAAAGACATATGAGAATTCATACTGGAGAGAAACCTTATAAATGTAATGATTGTGGAAAAGCTTTCACCAATCATCAAAGCCTAATTCATCACCAAACAACTCATACTGGAGAGAAAACTTTTCAGTGCAATGAATGTAAGAAAGTCTTTGCCACAAGAGGAAACCTTAACATACATAAGAAAGTTCATACTGGAGAGAAACCCTATGTATGTAATGAGTGTGGGAAAGCATTCAACCTCAAGGGAAATCTGAATATACATAAAAAAATTCATACTGGAGAGAAACCCTTTGAATGTAGTGATTGTGGAAAAGCCTTCAGACAGAATGGAAGTCTTAAAAGACATAAAAGAATTCATACTGGAGAGAAACCCTATGAATGTAATGAATGTGGAAAAGCCTTCACCAATCAACAAAGCCTAATTTACCATCAAGTATATCATACTAGGGAGAGACCCTTTCAATGCAATGAATGTGGGAAAACCTTCATCCAGAAAGGAAAACTTAATAGACATTCAAGAACTCATAAGGGAAGCCTTTAACTAGATGGAAAAAAGTAATACACATAAAATAACTCATACTTGGTAAAACACATTGAATTTATTTAATGTTATAAATAGCCTTTAACCATAAGGCCAGATATTAAATATATTTAAAAATCCACACTAGAAGAAACCCTGTAAATATTATGAATATTGTGAATTATGAATATTATGAAAATCTAAATTCCCATCAATATTTCATAGTGATGAGATGCTATCAGCATGAGAAATGACTCATAACGGAGAGAAAACCTTTGATGCAATGAATGTAAGAAAGTCTTTGCCACAAGAGGAAACCTTAACACACGTAAGAAAGTTCATACTGGAGGGAAACCTTATGTATGTAGTGAATGTGGATAAGCCTTCAATTGGAAGGGACGTCTTAATTCATGTAAGAGAATTGTCAATGAGATGATCTTTCAATTTTAGTAATATAGGAAAATTTTCATCAATAATCAAAGTCTAACACAAAATTAAATATTTTTCATGTTTAAGAGAAATCTTTCCAGTGTGGTGAATGTCAAAAAGTTTTCAGGTGGGGTGGAAACCCTAACATTCTTATTAGTGACAAATTTTTTGATTCTAATAAATGTAGCAGAGTCTGTGGTTCAGACTTTATTGTACATAATAAAATTCATAGTAGAGGAATATTCAAAAGAATATAAGCAACATAGAGAGATTTTCAGGTCTAGCCCATTGCTAGGTGAACATCAGATAATTTGTACTGGAGAAAAACTCATTTAAATTTCAGGAAATTAGGAAAACCTTCAGAAAAAAGTAAGAGTATTATTGCACATCAGTAAATTCATACTGGAGAGAAACCCTTTCAGACTAACTAAAGTAAGGACAAGAGATTGGAGGTGAGAGAAGGCAGAATTCTGAAAAACTAATGTACCTTCTTTGAGAATGAAATTCTGAGAGGCAAAGGGGAAGTCAGAATGAATTCATATAAAAGATTGAATTATATCTTCTACTTTAACTTAGATTGACAAAAGTTATAAAGAGGCAGATTTCAATTCTTTATAAAATCTAAGGAGGCCTGGAAAGCTTGAGTTTAACTGAAAAGTTGCAGTTAATAATAAAGCAGAATTGTGAGACCTATGTGTTACACTTAACTCTTGTTCTGATTCTCAGTTTCAGTTACATGCCACTGATAGAAGTTCTTAAGTATAAAGTGGACCATAATGTTCCAATCTATACAAAACTCCTATGGGATGTTAGATGTAATTATTTAAGAAATCCTTCTTAAGTAAATGAGCTCAGGATCTATAACATAATGAGAGTTATGAGGAATAACTCAAAGATTATGACTAGTACCATGAGTTTGAAATCAACACCAGACAATAGCATTCAAAAGAGAAGATTTGGTTTGGGGGTATTTTATGATATTTGTCAATTCCCCATATGGTTTTAATATGTCATAATTCCAAAATATGCACTAA
This sequence comes from Myrmecobius fasciatus, assembly GCA_023553655.1. Taxonomy (NCBI): domain Eukaryota; kingdom Metazoa; phylum Chordata; class Mammalia; order Dasyuromorphia; family Myrmecobiidae; genus Myrmecobius; species Myrmecobius fasciatus. The sequence continues at coordinate 140,839 of JAJPUD010004332.1, forward strand.
AAGCATCAGCCTGCCCTTTATAAGGAAAGACATTTTAAACATTATAGTAGATGGGAATAGAGAATAGTAGGTAGCTTTTAATGCCTAAAGCCCTATACAAGTAGCACAGTATAGCTCAGTAAATTATGAACTCATTTTAGAGGCAGCCCTGGACAGTTAAAATGATTCATCTAGCCATGGTGGTATAATGCATGGGGGAGGATAGCCATAGCATCTAGGAGAGAACAGTGCATTAATATCACCAGAAGATTTTATTAGTTCTGCAATTTGGAAGTACATCACCCCAGTCACACATGTGCCATGGCTGTACCAGTTTTTGATGTGTTTTCTTTCGCATGTCTCTTTCATATTTGTTCCTACATCATGTATGTACTATTCATATATGTTCTTTCCATCTGTTCTGATAACCGGTGGGAAAATGTACTCCATGTGTGCAGGGGATATTTTATTTCTTTGTCATGCTGTTGGATTAAATACTTTTTATTTTGAATTATTCTGTTTTATGCCTGTCTGGTAAAAGTAAAATTGCTTTTTGGAATTTGCAAGCTGTGTTCTTGAGAGGGTGCTGATAATCAAGTCAGCTGATATCTGGTGTTGATTTTCTGGGAGGGGGGGCTGCATTTGGAGAGGAAGGTAGTATATTAAGGACAATCATTCAGATTTGTCAAAAAAGTAGGTTAGATTGCTTTATGAGTTAGTGATTTACCTACCACTAGTAGTTTTAAGTGGTAAATGTCACTTGTCAGAGATGTTATAGAGAATGTTCTTCAGATTCAAATTATATTATATAACCTCTGAGGTCTTTCCCAACTCTTAGATTCTTTCAGTTGGTTTTTAGTGATTAGACTAGAAAACTACTCCACTAGGAAAACCATAAGAGCACAGACTTTAGATGATAGAAGCAAAATGATATGGGAAAAATCTAGGGATTGGGAAGAATGGTTAAATCCAACATGGCTATGGGTGATTTAATGGGAAAAGTAGGAGTCTGAATGACTTATTGAGTGACATATTAATAAGGGATTCTGTAGACTAAACCCTGAAAAGAACCTAGCATGACTTGGTTAGTATTGGAGGGGACTCCCAGGACAGAAATTTTAAGTAAGAGTGAAATTACAATTCCTTTTTGTGTATAAATTAGAATAAACAAACTGAGTAAATTTCTATTTTGAAATCCCATTAATCTGGTTATGGACTTGAAGCCTATAGCAGAATGTATCTTATTCTTCCAAAAACCCAAGGACCCTAACAGAAATAGATCTGACTTGAATTGGCATATGTATTATTTGCTGTATTAGAAAAAAAAAGCAAACAAAAATAAAAAAAAATGCCTCTATAAAACCCAAATTTATAACAACAATGTAATGTTAATATGGAAAAATCTCTGGTGCAATATAATGATCATGCAAGAAACATGCAAGGCCCTCTGTTCTCTTAGAAATTGATAAACATTGCTTTTAGAGACCTATATTTTGTAAGGGGGTTTGTTTGGCTATTTGTTATAAAGTATTGTGTTATATCAACACATTAAAAAATGCTGTGGGTCAAAGACTACATCATTTATTTTCAAAGAGACATTTATCCTACATCAGGTGAAAGCATATGTTGAGATAGTAAATGGGATTTACCTCATTGAGTTTTTATTTTTCCTTGTGCATAAATCTCTTGACCACAGAATTTTTCTTAGTCAGAAATGTGGAATAGAATATTTGTGAAATGTTAAGAGAAAGCTGAGGATATGAGATGGTGCCCTTATATAGAACATGGTAATGAATGATGTGTGTGTGTAATCACTAGGTCACATACCAATGAAATGAAGCATCTTAATTATTCCCATGTAGTCAAAGGTCTGTATGAGCTTGCCTAGAGTTTCACCTGTTGTGCAATTTTCCAGCAACTTGGGTCCCTTCCCTTTAGAGTCAGGGCTTTTTCAAAACTAGGGGACAAAACGATGACTCCTATTGACTTGGCTGACTTATTAAATTTTTATCTTGAGTTTTGTTGGGAGTACCTTGATGTTGACTTTTCTGCCATGTGATCAAAATTTGCCAATTTACCCCTGGTTTCTTCTTTGGTTTTAGGATCCAGACCCAATGATAGTCCCCAATTAACAAATAAGCTTAGATATCTCTTGAAAGGAAAAATTCAAAACCCATGCCTTTTCTTAGCCTTGAGTATTCAGTAAAATCCAAAAGCAGCTCAGGTTTATATTAGTTGACATTTTCATCATGTTAAAAATTTAATACAAAAATGTGCCTTTTTGAACAAAATTTAATGCTTCTAGAGTCCTATGGAGGGACAGAAGAGAAGGGATGAAAAAGATATCACAGTCAATATCTTAAAAACAAAAACAAAAACAACTACAGTGCCAAGAATGAAAAACTGAAAAAGCATCTTTTAAACTGGAAAAGGAGAACACTCTTAACTAGGAGTATTCAAAAAAGGAAGTTTAATCTTTATTCCTGCATCAAACTAATGCACAATGTGATTCATTCAGTGTGTTTTACCATAATGCTTTTTACCCTCTACTTGATGCATCAGCTCACAAAATCTTTGACATTAATATCACAAAAACTATGTTTGTAGGAAGCTGAGAGAAGAGGGTAAAGCATTTTAAAATCCTTTATTTTTTATAAGAGATTTTTAAAAAATAAATTGAGCCCTTCTGTATATATAGTATATCAGAAAAGAAAGATTGTATATACTACTCAAGACTTTTAATTACATGCAACTTGCTTTTCTTCTATGTATGATAAATTCAACATGTAATTGAAAGCTTTTCTGTAGCTTTGCTTGTCTGATTCCCTTCTGTTTTTGATTCTCTTCTCTATCTTAAAAATGATTTAAGGACTCTCTTCCTATTCTCCCTCTCCCCCCCTTTTTTTTCTATTTTTCCTCTACCTTTGAGTGAAGTTAAGAGTAATGCCTTTCATAACCCCTTTTTCCCCCAATTCCAACTTCCATTTCCTTTTGAAAAGAGAAAACCCTTGTAGCAAATAGACTTAGTCAAACAAAACATTTTCTCATATTGGCTATGTTTTAAAATGTATGTTTCATTCTACGTCATGATTCCATTACCTCTACCAGAAAGTAGATAGTATGATTAATGAAATCATTAGTCTTCTGGAATTATAGTTGGTCCTTGCATTGACTGGCATTCTCAAGTCTTTCAAAAGCATTTTTATTTGTAGGTATTGAATAAATTGTTCTTTTCATTAGCACTGTATTAGTTCATATAAGTTGTCCCAGATTTTACTGAAACTATGGTTTTTTAAATTTCTTGCTACTCAATATAATATTTATCTTCAAATCTAGCTAATCTATTTGATTGACAACTTAACCTTTAATTTCTTTGGAGAATAAGCCTAATAATGATACCAAGTCAAATGCTTGCACAATTAAGTGACATTTTTGGAAATCATTTCAAATTGCTATTCAGAATATCTCCATTACCTAATGTACCTGTTTACCCTTCATGCCCAAACAATTTTTCCTTTTCTATTTTGGTGGTTGGGGGACCAATTTTGCCAATCTGATTATTATAAGGTAGAAACTCAGTGTTGTTTCAAGTTATTTGTAACATTTTTTTTTCTTATGGTTTTTACAGTTTGGATTTCTTTCTTTAAAAACTTCCTCTTCATATCTTTTGGCCATTTATCTATTGGGGAAATTACTTTCATTCATTAACATTTCAATCAGTTCCTTTCATATCTTGTATATGAGTCCTTTACCAGAAAAACTTTCCTCCCATTTATATATTTTGCTTCTAATTTTTAATATATAGTTTTGGTTGTACAAAATCTTTAAAATTTTATTAAATAAAAAATTGCCCATTTTATCTTCTGAGGTCTTCTCTATTCCTAGTGTGGTCATTAATTCTTTTCCTTAATTTGACTTTTATATGTAAATCATGTCCATTTGGAAATTATCTTTGTACATGATGAGATATTTTTCTGTGCTTAATATTTGCCAACCTGTTTTCCAATTTTTGTCACATAGTTTGTCCTTATCCCAGGGTTTGGAATCTTTTGGGTTAGAAAGCTTTATGTTGCTTTGTTGGTTGATTTTGTATATTGTATACTTCTCTTCCATTTTAATCTCTCTTTTTAAACCATTACTAAATAGTTTTGATAATTAGTGCTCTAAAATATAATTTGAATTTTGAATACTATTAAACTCCCTTCCCTTATCTTTCATTACTTACATAGAAATTCTTGACTATAGTATGATAAATTATATTTAAATATTTGACTTTGAAGAAGGGATTTAAATCAATTTCAATCTAAATAGTTAAATCCTAAGGAACTGGTAAATAAAAGAACAATAATAGAAGCAATAGAAAATTTCATCTCATAAAATGATGAAATGTCATACCATATTTTTTTTAATAGCTAAACTGGTATTGAGAAAATTTATATTTCCAAGTGCATTCATCAGTAATAAAAAAAAAAACTCAAAGAATTGGGCACACAATTAAAAGGAGAAAAACAATAAATACTAAACCCTGTTAATCCAACAACAAAAAAGAAATCTTGAAAATCAAAGCAATAAACAAGTTTCAAAGCAAAAAATAAATTACTGAATTGATAAAAGTAGGACTTTTCTTTAAAAAAAAAAACAGTTACTAGTCTGATTAATAAGAGGAAAATTGAATTGTATCCAAAATAGGGTGGAAAAGTATTTTCAACAATAGAAGATTAAATAAAAGAAACTATCAAAAACTTTTGCCCAAATGCAAATTAATAAAATTAACACATTAATAAAACTGCTAAGGCAGATGAAATTGATGAATAATTATGAAACATCCACATTAAGAAAACAGGAAATAGATTATATAACCCACTATTGGAAATTATAGATATTGAACAAACTATAAATGCATTGGACTATTTGAATATAGAAGTAAATTATTTGAACACATTCAAAAAACAATTCCAATGTTATATAAGCTTTTTGTAAAAAATAGAAGAGATTCGCCTAAATTCTTTCTAGGATATAAATGTGGGCTTGACATTATTGAAGATGGATTTTTAAAATAAGTAATTTTAAATAGGAAATTTAATAGTATTGTAATTTTAATAGTGAAATTTAAAAATAGTATTTTTCCCAATAATATGTAAAGACAACTTTAAGCATTAATTTAAAAAAAATTTAGTTCCAAATTTTCTCCCTTCCCTCTCCTGAAATGGTAAATAAATAGTTAGGTAAGTAAGTTATATGTGTACAATCAAGCAAAACATTTCCATATTCAATATGTTGTAAAAGAAGACATAGAACCAATGGGAAAAAATGGAAAAAAGTGAAAAATAGTATGCTTTCATCTGCATTCGAACTTCATCAGTTCTTTCTCTGGAGATGGATAGCATGTTTCATCATGAATCCTTTGGAATTTTGGTGGGTTATTTGAAATAATTACTAAAAAGTCTTTTCAATACTCAATACTAAAGTCTTTCAATGAGTTATCTTTACAATATAGATCTTACTATTTTGAACATTCTCTTGATTATACTCATTTCACTTTGTATCAATTCATAGAGATCTTCATAGGTTTTTAATGAAATCATCCTTTTTATCATTTCTTATAGCACAATAGTATTCCATCAAATACTACAACTTGTTGAGGCATTCCTCAACTGATAGGCATTTCCTCAGTTTCCAATTCTTTGCCATAGCAAAAAGATTTTCTGTAAATATTTTGCTCATATGGATTCTTTCTTTGATCACTTTGGGGTCACAAGCCTGAATAGCAATACTATTGGATTAAAAGGTATTTTTTACCTTTTAATTAGTTTAATTTTAAACTAATCTTAAACTGTTTAATTAGTTTAATTTTAAAATTAGTTTAAATAGCCTTTTGGGCATAGTTCCAAATTCCTTTCCAGAATGGTTGGATTTAGATCATAGCTCCTTCAACAGTGCATTAATGTACCCATTTTTCATTTTGTCATTTTATCAAATCTGATCGGTGTGTGGTAATATCTCAGTAGTATTTAATTTTCATTTCTCTAACTATGAGTGTGATTCTTTTATGGAGAACTCACACATGGCAAGCTCCCAGAAGATGGTCAGAAAAATCGATAAAAGGACACCCTTAAGAACTTTAGAATTGATTATATGGCATGGAGACACTGGCACAGGACCGCCAGTCATGATGTGCTCTCATCAGAGAAGCTGCTGTGCTCTATGTGCAAAGCAGAATTGAATTAGCTCAGAAGCACAAGAGTCCACCCCAAATGTTCATAAGGACTATTTGTGTCCAACCTGTGGCAGAGCATTCCAAGCTCATCTTAGTCTGATCAGCCACAGTCAGATACACTGTAACTCATAATTATGTCATTTGATTCTCTTTGAGAATGAAGGACAGCAATCAATGATTAAGAGCATTTTTTCACCTGGCTATTCCAGAAAATGCAGATAAAAACAAGAAAAATTTAAAAATTAAAGTATGTTTAGATCTGCATTTAGATTCCATAGTTCTTTCTCCATAGATAGGTAGCATTTTTTCATCATAAGTCTTAAAGATTTTATTTATAAAATAAAGAGGGAACAAATCAAATTTACAAGAATAAGCGACATTAAATCAATTTGTAAATAGTCTAAATATATGAACAAGAAGTTTTCAGAAAAAGAAAGCAGAGCTATTAATAAATACACTTTGGGTATTCTGTGATGCTCGTTTTTTGCCTTTCTTCTGCCTGAGCCCAAGAGAGAAGCCCTAGCTATTCAACCTTTCTGACTTTCCTACTCCAGACTGTGTGGAAGTCTAGGATCAGCCACTGTTTCTTAATTAATGCTAGCACATCATTTTTCCTTTCTGGATCTCATTTTCCTCATTTGTAAAATGAAGGTGTTGGACTCAGTGACCTCTAAGCTCTCTTCCAGCTGTAAACCTGTGTTCCTATAATCTTGGCCCAGCATCCATCCATCAGTATGATAGGTTCTCACCATGATGGTCAGGATAAAGGTCCAGGGCTGGTCATTTGCCCATATAGAAGGCAGATGATTTCTCAATCGTTTTTCTTTCTATGTACACTACCTCATTTAGAGAATTCTTTTACTCTACTGGCTTTAGATACCAGCTCTCTATTCATGATTACCTAACTTATATCTAGCTCTGAGTTCCATGGCAGTATTTTCAACTGCGTGTTGGACATCTCCATAGGAAAGTTTTATTGCCACCTCAAGGTCAACATATCAAAAATCAAACCATTCTTTTTTCTCCCCCATTCCATATTCCCTTCCTGAATTTCTCAACTATACCAGTGATACCACCAATACTTATTTCCAATAGAAGACAAATTTCTTCTCTATGGTCTAACAGTCTCACTTTTGGCACCCTAACCATGGAGTTCAGGGACCATTGATATGGAACAGATTTTACTCTTGAAATCAGTTGGAAGCCTAGGATAACTCACTGTCATAGTCTAGTATTAACTGGGAACTACCTACATCCTTCCACACTTCCCATCAAGGCCCATACAAAATCCTTGCTAAGTTACTCAGATATCAGAGAACCGGCTGCATCCTTCTTTGTTTTAAGATTAAAGATCTTGATTGCAGGATAAAGCTATCACTTGGTCTCCTGACTCCAAGCCTAGTGTTCTACCCATTGCACCACCTAGCAGCCCCTTTGGATCCCTAAATTGTCAGTTACTACTGCAGGTATTTAATTACTTGCCCAATGCCATCCAGCTAGTAAGTACCAGAAGCAGGATTTGAATTCAGCTTTTTCCTGATTCCATCTATGGGCCATTTCTTTTTTAAACTACAGAAACCTTTGTAATTATTGAGATGCTAGTGGCTCCCTGACCATTATACCTCCTTCTCTCTTCATATTCCTATTGATGCTTCCCCTGTGTTTGATAACCAGACATACATACTTATGTGTATATATATACATATATATACACACATATATATGCACACACATCTATAAAGACACACACACACACACACACACATATATATATATATATATAAATATTTTGTATATATACATAGATGTGTATATAATATGTCTGTATATAATACATATGTTAAGACAAATCAAAGATTTAAAATGGGTTTCCATATTCTGTTTTTGACCATATTGTTTAGTTTCACCAAAGGCTCCTTATACAGAATCTAGAAGAAACTTATCAATGCTTCTCAACTTTTTTTTTTACCTGTTGCATGGAAATAGCACTTTTGATTCTTTTTTAGAGACAATCAATCAGTACTCAAGTGTATTTTCTTTCTGGGGATTCTGACACCTGCAGATAGTGCAAATACTCCAGGAGACAGTTGCCATCTCTCCCAAATTCGTCATTGTGAGCTTAGGTTATTTCCATTGTCATCAACAGAAACACTGAGATCCCTTAGATTATCTGGTTCCCTCCTCCCTTCTGCCCCTCCACCTCACTTTTAGTTTAGTTTTCAAGGATTGAGAATTATGTAGAAGAGATGAATTGACCCACCTGCCTTACTATTTCACCCAGCCCTGGCTAGCAGCTATGAGAATCAGCCTTGTGGTAGGGGGGATGATTAGCTTTATCCCTCCCATCACTACTGAGGAGCAGAGCATCAGGCTTCAGATTTACCATCTTGTTGCAGCCACTATGATGCCCAGAATCAGGCATTCTGTTTTCTCTTCCCAAGTATCACAAGCACAAATTGTCTGGGAGATCTCACCTTGACTGTTGGTTACCTTCATTATAATATTGCATAAGAGCTCTGCACCTGCTCAGTCCACACTTTGGGGGGTCACTGACCTCAAAGGCTTTTGCCTGCTCAAGCTGAGATTTTGTTGTCCTGGCAACAGTTCTCTTCTTCCACCACAATTCTCCAGTTGTCTTGCTTCATCCTCAATAATTGCCATTCTTGTTAGCTTCTGAAAGATAGCCACCCTCTTAATGATGAATATTGAGTCATTTATAGCTCACTTTCAAGGATTCTTTCTCGTTAGCCCTTACATTTCTTAAATTAAAATGTTTGCCTCATGACAAGACTAGACAGTTTTAATGATGTTCTAAGCTAACCAAGGTTTGTCATGTGCTAGAATTGTAGAAGTTCAAACCCAAGACTATATTATGGTAAACTCTTGGTCTGACGCCAGCTAAGCCCATCCCATCCCCACCCTCTCCCTTAACGCCTATATTTTTTGTTTCTGAAACTCCTGCAGGTTAACTTTCAGATATTGTAAAAAAATAAATTACCCAAACCCATTTAAAGTGAGAAAATGTTGTATCTATGAATACCTTTGTCTAGGGGAATAATCATTCAGAGATGTGAAGGAGGTGGGAACAAAGCCTATTAAATCAATTATTCTTCTATCACTATTCTTCTATTCTTTCTATAATATTCTTTCTTCTATTATATTCATTCTATCATTCAAATTAATCAAAATTAGACTAAAATTGGAAAAGTCCTTGAGCCATTGGATGAATTAATTGAAATGACATTGCTCAGGAAGTGTGTTTAGATTGGTTGAAGAGGCAGGTCTCACCTATAAGCCTTAATAATAAGAGCTATCATTTGGATGATGTTTGAAGGTTTGCAAAGTATATTAATATATAATCCTTAGGGCAGCTAGGTGGCGCAGTGAATCCAGGAGGACCTGAGTTCAAATACAATTTCAGACACTTAACACGTCCCTAGCTGTGTGACCCTGGGCAAGTCACTTAACCCCAATTGCTTCAGGGGAAAAATATATATTTTATACATTATATATCAAATGAGGATTTCATATATATCTATATCTATATCTCTATCTCTATATGTATCTATATCTATATCTATATCTATATGAAATCCTCATTTGATGCTTACAAAAAAAGCTGTGAGGCTGCTGCTATTATTATCCCCATTTTGTAGAGAAGTTAAATGACTTGCTCAGGTTCACATGGTTGGTAAATCTCTGAGGGATGATCAGAAAGCAGATCTCTTTCTGGCTCAGTCTTAGCCTCTTCCCTTCCCACATTTCTTGGTTAGGGAAAAAAAAATGGGGGATTAGATTCTTAGCGATGTCACTAGATGGCAGTAGCATTCCAGGAAAGGGTACTCCAAGACTACAAATAATCGAAAGATTTGTTATTTTTCAGTTGTGTCTAGCTCTTCATGTGCTCATTTGGGGTTTTCTTGGCAGAGATACTGGAATGTTTCGTCATTTTATTTTTCTGGTTCATTTTGCAGATGAGGGAATTGAGGCAAAGAGGTTTAAGTGACTTGTCCAGAGTCACACAGCTAGGAAGTGTTGTGTCTGAAACCAGATTTGAACTCAGGTCCTCCTGACTTCAGGAGGCTTATTTGAACTTTGAAAATAGGTCTTCCTGACTCCCAGGTGTTCTATGCATTGTGGAGCTACCTAACTATATTAGAAATATTAGAAAGCTACACATACCTAAGGGAAGCACTATGAATACTCCACCAGCAGAAAAAAATAAGACTTTTGGCAATTAGAATCTGTTGCATGTGCAACCTTATTAAACATCCTTCTCTAATTAAGTCAGTGAAGAAGCATTTAAGTACCTACCCTATGCCAGGCACTATGCTAAGCACTGGGGATAAAAGAAAAGCACAAATTCTAGTCTTGCCAAAAAGTCTACTTATTTTAATGAGGGGGACAATATCCCCTAAATTGTACATATGATGTACATATGGTAAATTGGAGATTTTTTTTGGGGGGGAAGGTACTAGCAGCAAGAGTTGTGGGAGTGTGCAGAAGGTGGTATGTGAGTGCAGTTTTGGAGGAAGCCAGCAGGTGATGACCAAGAAAGCATTTTAGGCATGGGGGACAATCCACGGATAGGGAAATTGAAGTCAGTGCCCCCAGATTGTAGAACAGGTTAAAGGAAGTAAAGTGGGTGAAGACTGGCAAGATAGGAAAGGACCAGGTTGTGAAGAACTTTAGAACCAAAGAGAAGCTTTACATTTGATTTTGGAAATAATAGGGAGCCTCCTTCCCTCTTCCCCGCTCGTGGAGGAAGGTGGTTACATGGTCAGATTTGTGCCTTAGAAGGAATATTGATAGTTTAATAGAGAAGAGAGAGGGAGACATTAATGAGGGTTTGTACCAGGGTGGAAGCTCTGTGAGTGAAGAAAAAAGACAGTATATGAAAGATAGAAAAGACATGATATGGTAATAAGACACATGGAGTGAATATGGGTAAGTAGTTGAAGTTGATGGAGAAGTTTTCAGCAGAGGTGAGTGGGTGGAATAAGGAAATTTATAAAAGAGGAGGATTGTGGAGAAAAGATAATGTATTTTCTTTTGGACATGTTGAATTTGAGATGAATGTGAGATTCATTTTGAGATGTTCAAAAAAAGTATTGATGAGGGATTCAGGCTGAATGTATAGATTGAGAAATCAGTTGCATAAATATGTTAATTGAACCTAGGAGAGCTCATGAGATATTGCATTAGAAAAACAACCTTTAAGAAACGACCAGCAGGATAATTTCAGAGAGGCCTGGAGAGACCTATATGAACTGATGCTGAATGAAATGAGCAGAACCAGAAGATCATTATACATGGCAACAACAAGACTATATGATGATCAATTCTGATGGACATGGTTCTCTTCAACAATGATGTGATTCAAACAAGTTCCTATTGTTCAGCGTTGAAGATAGTCATATACATCCAGAAAGAAACCTGTGGGAACTGAGTGTGGACCACAACATAGCATTTTGATGCTTTCTGTGAATATTTCCCTGTATTTTGTTTTCCTTCTTAGGTTGTTTTTTTTCTCTTTCTAGATCTGATGTTTCTTGTGCAGTAAGATAACTGTATATATATATATATATATATACATATATTGGATTTGTCATATAATTTAACATATTTAACATGCATTAGACTACCTGTCATCTAGGGGTAGGGGTGGGGGGAAGGAGGGGGAAAATTTGGAACAAAAAATTTTTTTTGGCAAAGGTCAATGTAGAAAAATCACTCATATGTTCTGTAAATAAAAAGATTTAATAATAAAAAAACAACCTTTCAGCCCCTCAGACTCTGAGGGCATAAGGGTCTCCCCAGAAGCCTCAATTGCCAGTACAAATGATATTGGAAGAATGAATCCAAACCAGGTACTACATTATCATAACTCTTGGCTACTTCCCTGTCTCTTGGGAGGAAATCATTGTTCTGTCAATAAAACTCTGAAGTTCCTTGATTTGGAACTTTCTCTTTATTGGGGAAGCTCAATGTCTCCTTTCTGTGTGAGTGGCAGGGATAGGGTTGTACAGAACAGAAGAGAAGAAAGATCTGGATTTTAAAAAAAATCTCTTTGGGGTCTTCTAATTTCCAGTGTCAAGAGAGATGATGTACAGGATTCCAGTTTCTCTTCTGAATCATGAAGAGAGTAAGATTCTGGGAAGAAGCTGACAACAATCATGTCCTTATTCTTGTGTTGCTATATTATAGACTTCAGGAAAGCTTTCCCCTTGGATAAGAGATAGAACTTTCTTAGTTGAGCAGAGATATATCTGTCCCAAATGAAGAGCTCCTTCAAATTTGTATTTTTTCACATATATTTTATAGGTATAATTTCCCTGATTTTTGTTTTCTGTCAGCATGGATTTCTTTGCTATTTGCTATGTGTATTCATTGTGGAATTGGTCATTGTGGAGTCAAGCCTTGGATATAAAGCTTGGGGTCCTCCTTCCTCATTAAGAAATAATCATCAGGAGTTTAGCTTGAACCTTAAAATTACATTCCCTAGACTAACAATGTATAAGGGAGCAGGTACATCTAATTTTATCCTATATCCCTGCTTTCCTTTATGTCAGGAATTGAAATCTTTTTGGAGAAGAGTGGGGGAAGGGGATACTAGAGATATATATATATTCATACCACTCTTCAAGCCACATGCCTCACTATAAGAAAGTTGACCCTATAATGATTTAACAATGATTTTTGTTTTGTAACCTTAATAATAATAGCAGCTAGTCTTTATAATTATTTAAGGCTTAGAAAGTCCTTATTTTATCTCATTTTACCCTCACAATAACCTTCTTAGATATGTGCTATTATCCGCATCTTAGAAAGGAAAAAACAGGCTCAAATTTTGTAGGATCACACAGGTGGGATTCAAATTCATGTCATCCTGATCCCCTAAGTCCAGCACTAATAACAAGGAAGAATTAACAGGGTTTTTTCTATGAGATAGTAGAGAATAGGTAGTAGGACGGCATTCTCTACCTATTGATTAGAGATGGTTATGGTACTTTCTGAACTCCTTTCATTCCAGGGAGACTTCTCTTGTAAGTACCCATAAGGCAGCTGCTACTTACATAACACTATATGTTTTAGCTACTATATGGTCTAATCATACTGGCCTATTTGTAGTTCACTTGATGCTTTCTTTGTCTCCCATCTCAATTGTCATTTTTTTTCCTTTCTTCCTCTCGGAAACTCTCATTTCCTTCAAGAATATATACAAGTGGAGAGAACACCAGAAGTCAGAGAACCTGAGTTCAAATGTGACCTCAGACACTTTACACTTCCTAGCTGTGTGTGTGTGTGACCCTGGGCAAGTCATTTAACCCCAATTGCCTCAGCAAAAAAATACATACAAGTGCTAACTTCCACAGGAAGCTTTCCTTTCCCCCTTTTTCCTATCCCTCTATTTCCCAGCTGCCAATACTTCCTATCTCTCTTAAAATTCCCTCTTTTGATGAATGACAACTTTTCCAGCTACCTGAAGGTCAAGGGAAGCAGTTTCTAGCTCATCTATCTTATTTCTTTGTACACATCTTCTATATTTTTTTCTATAGCTGTCTCAGGCTACAGCTTTTTTTTTTTTTTTTTACTGCTTTGTCCCAATATATTTCTCTTACTCTTATTACTGGCTCATAGCTCACTCCCTAGAACATGGATTCTTCACATTTTTGTGTCATGGACATCATTGGCGGTCTAGTGAAATTTCCAGACCCCCTCCCTCTAAGATTATGCTTTGGTAGTAACCTACATTCATAATTAAAGGAAATGCTAAATTTCCATTAGGGATTATTGAAAATAAAGATGTAGTTTTTCCACCACCCCAAGTTAACAGATGCTGCAAAATCTCTCTAGTTTAAGAACACTAACTGATTATCTAGCTTTCTTTCTTATCTTTTCAGTATAAGGGCTTCTCCATAATTAGATATAACATGACAGGGTTAAAACTGAAGGAGACTTTAATTCAGAGGTGTCAAACACCCTGTGGTGGGCAGGGAGAGGGTCTCGGAATTAGGATTAGAGTTACCCTAACTGCCCATGATCCCCTTCACCCTCCACTGTGGTCCACAACACTCCCAAATCAGATTAAAATGTATTTGACTAACAAGCTAAGTAAAAAATATAATAGCTTATAAATAAATGTTTTTCTAAATAAAGGATTCTTAAATGTAATTGTTTCAATGGCTTTTTATTTCTATTTGAGTTTGACATCACTGTCTTTAGATACTCACATTCAATTCCCCCCCTTTCACAGAGGAAGAAAACAAATCCCAGAGTAGTGGTAAGGCTCTGCAAAATTTCACTTTCAGCCTACTCAGTATAGCTGTAATTGTAGAACTAAATAGAGGCTGTGGGCTTACAAAATCTTGGACTCCTGAAAGAGATCGTTGTCATGGCACCCTGACAAGAGAGAAAGGCAGGCTGCCAAGATCCCTAAAGAGGAAAAGGGGGCCCTGAAAAGGAAGGGCAGGGGAATGGGAAGGAAATTATCAGGTAGATGTGGAGAATAAATAGCCTTGTTTATTCCCAGAACAGAAACTCTCATTGCTATCTCCCTTCTGAGCTTTAGGGAGAATAGAGTAGAGATGGATGATGGTGATTTGGAATGGGGGAAAGGCTCTCCTCTTTAGCTCTCCTCTGACTGGGAGACTGCAGAAGGGAAGTCGTCCAGGGAGATACAAATCAGCTGTGCAGCCCTGAGCTTAGACCCTTCTGAGGCAATGAAAAAAATCTGGCCTGCAATCAGAGGACTTGCATTTCAATTCCAGCTGTGTTACTGATCACCTGTGTAACCTTGGATAAATAATTTTGATTTTCTGTATCCCACTTTTGCTATGAGTCATATAATAACTGTTAACATTTATGTAGCTCTTTCAAGGTTGCAAAAGCATTTTAGATATTTTGTCTCATTTAATTCTCACAAAAGTTCAAATATATTTCCCATTTATAAGTGATGAAAAGGTTAGAGTAATTGAACTTTAAGGTTCTAGTCAGTTCTAAATCCATAATTCTGAGTCCCCCTTCTCCCTTCCATTAAGAGCCCTAATCACCTGGGCACCATCAGCATCTGGAAGAAGTTAGACTTTGCCCCACCTCAGCCTCTTTGCCTCCTGTGGTCCTGGCTCCTGGCGGAGGAAGGAATTAAAAAGGTGCCTGGTATCTGACACTAACTGTGATCCTGGATAAAGACCTCACCCAGAAATCTTTATAAAAGAGAGATCATAATATTTTTTCCTCTTAACTTGCTTATGGGTGTGTTCTCATCTATGTAAATGAAAAGACAATATCATTAAATAGAAAAATGATATTTATAGTTAAACTCATAATTTTCAGTAGGTTTTGTTTGTCCATTGATGGCAAGCATTTCTGCTTTTTTTTTCCTCCATTTAGACATAGCAGACACTTTTTACTTATTCTCCAGCTTCCTTATCATTATCTTTAAGAGAGACAGTCACTATCTGGGTCACAGGGCCAGGAAAGGTGTCATCATCCATCACCATCATCATCATCATCATCATGTCATCACCATCATCATCATAATGGGCACCTGCCACATACTTGCAGAGTACTGTGCAGGGGATTATTTAAAAGTGCAAGATACAATTATTTAGTTGAGTCGGGGCAAGAACACAGCTACATAAAACTGGGAGGGGGAGGACTTCAGTAGATTCTTAAGTAATAATCACAATTGACATTGATATAATATTCTGCATACGTAATTTCATTTGGTCCTTATAACAATTCCATGAGAGGCTTAGTAGCTATTATTTCTGTTTTAGAGATAAGAAGATTGAGTTTTAGAGAGGATTAGTGATTTGTCCATTGTGATATACCTAATAAATTTCAGAGAGAGACTAAGAACCAAGGTGTCTATTGATTGAAAAGTTCAGTGCTTTGGCCACTGAATCATGTTTTTCCTCCCTATATTTAATCTACTTGAGAGGAATAGCTCTAGGGACCCAAATCTACATTTAAGCTGCTCTTAATACAAGGGATCTTAATCTAGAATTGGAAAAATTCTATTTTAAAATTTAAATGATGATTTCAAGGTAATTGGATTTCTGTAATTTGGGCACTTAAAACCATCCTTCTGAGGCTGGAACCGTCAGACCCAGAGAAAGCAGAGGAAGTAGAGAGAGCAGTGGGAAGACCAGAGTTCAAAATCTGCTCTGAGAAATTAATTAGCTGTGTGATCTTGGGCAAATTATATAACCTCTGCCTGCCTCAATTCCCTCAACTGTAAAGTGGGGATAATAATAGCACATGCCTTTCAGGGTGGTTGTGAGGATCAAATAAGATAATATTTATAGATTTCCCGGCACATGATAGTTGCCATATAAACGAGAATTGCCTTTCATTGTATTCTTGAGCCTGAGTTTTGTGTTATCTGTGACACAAAAGAAAGTTAAAAATCTGTCATGACAGTTAAGGGAGAGGAAATGGATGATGAAAGGAGTGTCAGAAAGTGAAAGCTACTTGACTCATCCTGAAGTTCTGATGGCTCCGGACCCTAGGAACAGCCTACGTTTGTGCCTGTATGTCTCTCTGTGTTTCTATTCTTGTAAGGGTCTGGGCTGCGTCTCCTTCCATGACGTCTGTGTCTATTACTGAGTTAAGCGTCTCCTTTGATTTAGTACGAATTAAGTTTGAGGGGCCAGTAACACAACAGGTAGTGATGCTTTACACGCAGCTGAAGATGCAGAAAAAGTAGGGAGGGGCTGGACACTGGGGGCTGGGATCCAGATGTCCAGCTGTGTGGAGCTAATGATGCCCAGAGCCTTGGCAACAAGTGACGCTGTTGCAAATGTCGGGAGAGCAGAGACAGACGCCAAAAGTGCGTAAAAGCGACGCATTGCCATCAGCGGACTAGGAGGGGCCGTTGCCAGGGGCTCCCGGGAGACACATGTGACGGCAAGCCCTTTTTAGCCCCTCGCTATATCCGCGTCCCATGAGCTCCAGGATCCAGTGTTGGGGCAGAGAGGCTGGCGCAAAGCAGGGTCAGCTGACGGCGCTGCGACCCCTCGGCTTCAGTGTGGCCAAGTAGTCTGCGGAGTCGCCGTCCATCCCGATCTCGAGATGGATCCCGCGGACGAGAAGAAGCTGCGGGCCCTGCAGATGCTGCAGCCACCGGGCCTGGGCAAAGGTCGCGCGCTCCTGGTCACCCTGTGGACTCTGATGCTCATCACGGCCGCAATGATCACCTTGCCTATCTGTCTCTATTTCGCATCGAAGACGTACATCTTCGAAGGCATGCTGGGCTTACCTACCGTGGAGAGCTACTTCTATTCCACGATCGTGGCCATGGTCTCGGTGCATATAGTGCTGGTCCTCTTCGTCTACATGGCCTGGAACGAGGGTACCCGGCAGTGGCAGGAGGCGAGCAAGCTAGAATAAGACAGCAGCCCCGCCCCGATGGCCCTCCCTCCCACCCATCCCCCAACCTCTCAGCTGGGGAGGGGGGCCCGGCGAAAAGATCCGGGGCTTGGGCATCCGTGGGCAGGGTCGATGGTGGGGGCCTCTGCATTCCACCTGACCCACGTATGTTTGAGGAGGTGAGCGTGTTTGCCATTAGGTCATCTCAACTTCACGCTTCGTCCACTGTGGCGGGTGGGATGGGGAGGGAGTGGGGCGAATGGAGCTCAATGTTTTACATCTGATAATGGGTTTGGGACATTTTTAAGTCTGCTGGCAGAGTCCACGCCTTTTAGCAAACAAGTTGGGCTCCTTGTAAAGCTGGGCTGATTTTAACTAGAAATGAGGTTCTCATTTGGGAGTATTGAAATGAATCTGCGTGTCCCATAACATAGAATCTTATCCACTGAGTTGGATTGGGCTTCAGTGTACAGCACGCTGATTTTTAATATTCCGATGTCATGGTGACCTTTTTCAGTAGGGTATATTGGGTGAAAAGGGGCGGAGTTGATAAATCATCGCCTCTCCCCTTACTGTAAAGTGCTGTGAACACTTCGGCACCGAAGTATTTCCTGAATAGAAAGGAATTGAATTTGAGGCACCTTAATATGGCTAAGTTTGGAGCTTGGGGGAAAAAGGGGGTGGGGGAGGGACGTCAAGGATGGAGATTTAAGAGTCAGCAATGTAGAAGTGAGAGCAATTACCATGGCAGCAAATGAAATCGCTGAGGAAGACAAAGGAGAGAGGGGAGGGAGAAAGGGGAGGGAGAAAGGGAGAGAGAATGGGAGGGGGAGAAGGAGAGAGAAAGACAGAGTGAGCCAAGCGGGTGACTGGGCTGAAGCCAGAGGCTTGTTCTTCCTTACAGTGAAACAAACATGTAAAGGAATCTGTGAGTTAGCCTTGAATGAGATTCTTGATACAGTTTTCACTATGATAAATTAGTCAACTGACTTAAGTATTAACTTAGAATTCCAGTGTTATTTGTTTCAGTTATTCCATTCGTAAATTAATTTTATTATTGTATTCACCACAGCCATCCCATGTGTCAGTCAACAAACATTAAGAGCCTACTATAAGCCTGGCACTGCTGAGCACTGGTGTATAAATAAAGGCACAAATGGGGTCCTAGTCCTCAAGGAGCCCACTTTCTAATAGGGAGACAACATGAAAACAACTGTAAACAGAAAGATAAGTGCTCACACATGCACATAGATACTGCCTTCCATTTTATATGTATATATCTGTATCCCTCTCATTATATTAATGTAAATGGAAGGTACTTTGTGTAGGGTGTTAGGAGTTGGGGGAAAAATATCACTTAAGCCTCCTCTAGTGGAGGAATGATACAGTTCCTAAGTGTGACTCAATCAAAAGGCATTTATTAATCATTGTGTTAAATGGAGGAGAATACAAAGAAAGGCAAAAACCTTCATTCCACTGGGAGAGACAATATGAAAAAAATTGTACATATGCAACACACCTGCACACACATATACATGTAGTATAAATGTAAGCTAGGTATGGTCATGGTTTTGTGTGTGTGTGTGTATATGTATGTGTGTGTGTGTGTGTGTGTGTGTGTGTGTGTGTGTGTGTGTGTAGAGTGCAAAAAATCCCAAATTGATGATTTTAGTCATCTAGTAAATAATCCCCTTGAAATATCCAGGCTTAAGAGGAAAGTAGCACACCCTGGATCAGGAAGTTTTGAGTTCAAATGTCACCTCTGACACTTAGGATGATATATTTGGAAAACTTCTAGGTCCATCCCTTAATTTCATAGATGAGGAAACGGAAAGGTGAAGTGAATTGTCCAGGGTCATACAAGTAGTATTTAGCAGAGTGGAGAATCAAATCCAGGCCTCTTGGCTCAATATCCAACCCCTTTTCTTTCTTTCTTTTTTTATTTAAAGTTTTTTTATTTACAAAACATATGCATGGGTAATTTTTCAACATTGACCCTTGCAAAACTTTCTGTTCCAAATTTTTTCCTCCTTCCCCTCACCCCTTCCCCTAGATGGCAGGTAGTCAAATACATGTTAAATATGTTAAAATATATGTTAAATCCAATATCTGTATACATATTTATATAGTTACCTTGCTGACAAGAAAAATTGGATTGAGAAGGAAAAAAAAAACCTGAGAAAGAAACAAAATGCAAGTAAACATCAACAGAAAGAGTGAAAATGCTATATTGTGGTCCACACTCAGTTCCCACAGTCCTCTCTCTGGGTGTAGATGGCTCTTTTAATCATTGAACAATTGGAACTGAATTCAACCTTTTTTCCTCTGTATTATGCTGTGAGATTGCTCACAAATTACTTGATATCTTCAAGGCTTCATTGCCTTAGTCACAACATAGGGTTTATAATATCACTAATACCCATAATTAATAGCTTTCATTTATTATAACAGTTTTAGGTTTGCAGATCAATTTATATAACTAATTCATCTGTCACAACCATTCTGTGAGGTAGGTGCTGGCTGTTATATTTTTCCTTCATAGATGACTGAGCCCAGAACAGTTAAGGCATTTCCCCAGGGTCACCCAGCTAGGAAGATGGATGTGCCTACCACCAATACACCAATGTCAACCCCCTCCATGCTTTAGAAGGTAGTTCCTATGAGTTACAATGATTTAAGAAATCTACCCACTTAAATATGAAAGAGGAAATTTGATCAGTTAATAAAATAATTTTGTCATCTGGCCATCAGACGATGACAGGTTCACACAGCTGAATATGCCTCTTTGTTCTGTTTCAGAATCCTAGGAGAGTAACTTCCTATATTCAGAGAATTGGAGACCAACCAGTTCTACAGCTGGAAACTCAGGCACACCCTTACAAACTGATTACTTTGGACATTTCCATCCCATCCCATCCTATCCCATCCCATTAGAACTCATCCCACTCCATCTTGATCCATCCCAACTTAACTCAACCCAACCCATTCCATTTATCTATGCTTCCTTAAGCTTTCACTCCAATGGCCAGATTGTTTGGGTAAGGGATGAGGTTGAGAAAAGCATCCCTTAGTTTCTCTTTCTCTTTTGTTCTGGCTCTTAGATCCTAGGATCACAGATTTAGTGGTGGAATATTCTATTACTACCTCTCATTTTTACAAATTTTACAAAATTTTGTCCCAGAGAATTGAGGTAATAAGATCACAAAAGTAACAAACAGATTCCAGTCCTTTGACTTCAACTCTTATTTTCTTTCGGTTTGTAATGCTTAAGAGGTTGGGGCAGAAAGTAGAGAAGATCATTGGTTTCTAAGAGTGATTCATAATTTCTCTCTCAGTTGAAGAAAATATAGGATTGGATAGGAATTAGAAAATGAAAATACTGGTGAAATAACAGCATAAATATAGTGTGATAAAACAAAGGGAAAGTTTGAGAAGCAAATGTACACTCTCTTGACTCTATGACTTTAAATGTGTGTCTCATTATTCATTTCAGACTCAAGCGTGGATATTGTGCTGACTATGTCTCCATTTTCCCTGTTTATGGCATCAGGAGAGAGTTGCCATCATTCTCAATGCTAATCAAAGATTCCTTAGATTCTGGGATAAAAACATCTTGGTACCAATGGACACCGAGGAAAACTCCTCAATTCTTCAGTTATTTGGTTTCCACCCTATATTCTGGGAAATCTAGCCTAATCTGGTGGTAGTAGGTGTGGGAGAGATTTCATGATCAAAATCAGAAGTTTGAAAGCTGAAGATTTTCCAGATTATTATTGACAATCATCCTACCTATTATAGTATTCCAGACACCATTACAGCCTTCTCTCACCTCCCTGGACCTGTTTTATCTGGAAGCTTATGTTCAAAATAGTCACTGTTCTCAGATCAAGATAGGACTTGGCTCTATATTTGGAATCTGTAATCTTCATAATCTATACTACTATTTCAAAGGCAGACTAGAGTAATGAAAAGAGTACCAGCTTAAGGTACTCTTCAGGTACTGAGTCAACTTCAGACTCAGTAGACTTGGATTTGAATCCTAGCTCAATCAATAATTAGATGTAATTTTACTTCAGTACTCTGACTCGCAGTTTACCCATCCACTAAATTTAAATGGAGTGATTAAAAAAATCATGACATCTTCAACATATATTAAATTCTTTGTAAATTGGGCCAAGTATACTCATTCTTCTCAATTTCAGCATCTTAAGTGCCACTGCCACCTCCTTAATAGATCTGGTCCTGAGGGATTAAGAATCCAAATGTACCAGATCCACTTTTTTCTCTTCTAAGAATCAGTCATTGTATAGCCACTGAAAAATATGCTTCATTTCACATCTATTGGATGTCTTTCTAGTTTTTAGCTATAGTTGCTCTTGGTCTGATCTAACTTGTATATCTCAGAGCAGGCTCTTTGGAATTCATTTACTACTTTTGCTTGTCTTATGCAGCAATAATACTGGTCTTCTGTCTTCTCTATGTAATTTTGCAAATGACCTCACATTGTAGATTGGCTCTACTTTGCAGAGTTGAGCATTTGCCATTTGCGGCAGTTTCTGAGTTCTTTTTGTCTCCTTATTGTGGCAACTAACTATTCACTATAATTTGGACCTTTTTAGGAAATGGTGATAAAAGTAATGCCTCTTGTTTGTTTCCTGATTTTGCCCCTCTTCCCCTCACAATTTGATGCTTGTTTTAAATTTTGCTCTAGTCATTAATTGATCTGATTGTATAACACCAGCTGATTCAAAATAACTGCTACAGTGGACTCATGGTTTCCTGTCTTTTAAGATATGTTAGATGTTTGGTACATGTGCTTTCCAACACTTCTGTTGAAAATGTACATGATTTATTGATAAGGCTTCTGAATAATCTACAAGCCTTTGACCCCTTTCATTTCTTGATCCTCAGTCATATTCTCTAATGTAATTTTTATTGCCCTCACATACTCACTTTAGAATCAAAATTGTTGATTTAGTTTAGAAAATCTTATCAAGTTCTTTCAGAAACATTTTCTACCCTTTCCTCTGCAAAATTTATTGGTGTATAGCTTTATTCATCTTTGGTGTGGTCTCTGAAACTTGTGAAAACATCAATATGAGATAACCAAGTAGGCATAAAATTGTTGCGTTGGAGTGTGATGAAAAGAATTTGAACACCTCACTTATTTACTTCTCTGAAGGAGATCTACCAGCTATTCTTTTACTTTGCTGTGGCTTTGTTATAGCTTCTAGTTTTATTTATAGGTAGCATAGGCTGAGTGGTTCAAGATGGTAGAATAAACACAATTCAATATGATGGTAATCCTGCAGTCTAAATGAAAGGATTTCTTGTTGAAGGCAAAGTTCTGTAAATGCTCCTATTTACAAGTGACTTGCATCAAGCTCAGGAATACTGTTAATATTTAATACAGTGTTTGGCACCTAGTAAGCACTCAAATGCTTATTGGCTAATTGACTGACAGTGAAATACCCAGATATATGAAAGATCTTAGTTTATCCAATATGGAAAAACAAAGTGGATGAAAAATGAACATTTTTCAAATTAAGTCATGATGCTGGAAGGAAAGTTTGACTATCTAGTCCATTATGTTCATTATGTAATGTAATAGTCCATTATATAATGAGCTAAATCCAGAATTTCATAGGGAGAGATTAGGTTAAATTACATATAGTGAATTGTGTAATGCTTTACTTTTAGTGATTCAAACTGTACTGTTGTGAAAACCCAATTCTTTAATGCTATATTTTTCCAGAGATATGATTATGAAATACCACATTCTCAAAAGACTCAGTTAAGGATAACTGAAAAAATTATCCTTAAATGCATGGAAAGGAAAGATGCCTGGCAGCAACAAATTGTTTGTATCATGCTAGCAGTGATGACTTGTGCATAATAAATAGCTCCAAATGGGGGCTAGCTCAGAAAAAACTCCTCTTGTACTGAGAATAAGAAAACAGATGGTTAACTCAAGTGGTACATGGGAACTCACAAGATCCATAGAGAACCAGAGGAAAGGCTGCACACTGGTTGGATCATCTATGAAGGCTGCATGGAAAATTTGGACAAGACTGACAGAAGGATGGAAAAACACGGATGAGTTACAAATCAAGGATTGCCAACAGAGTAAGGATGCCATTTTTTTGAAGAATGGCAATGTTTCAGGTACTCTTTAAATCATGCTTGACTAGCAGCTACCTTCCTGAGTTCCTGCATTTAAAAAACTCGGTATTTTAGAAGAGAAGTAAGTAGGTAAGAGCAGGAGCTAAGGGTTTTTATCTCTTAACCCTAAAGGAAAAGAGGGAAAAATTAATAGTAAAATTATGAAGATTGTGAGACAGTAAATTGTATTTAGGTGTGCATATATCTACATCTTTCTCTAAATGTTATTATCTTTGAAATAAATTGTTTAGCAACACCATGAAAGGTTACTGTGTTTGGCTGTTTCAATCAAATTATTATTCATTTATAGAATATATTCTATAAAATGTGGAGAATATTATGGGCTTAATTCATCACAAATCCTACTGTTGGGCCATGAACCATCCAGTGGAAATATTGCTGCCTTCTCATAGTCACTTGCCCTAATTTCTAGGCAAAGGAATTAAGAAAAAATAATTAAGCCTTTTCATTGTTGGGATCTGTAAAGTAACAGGTAAGAGACCACAGCATCAAGGATCATAGATCCTAGTGCTGAAGGAATATAAAAATCATTTTAGTCCTTTATTTTACAGATGAAGAAGCTGAAGCCCAGGGGAAAGGTGGTGATTATAAGGATAATGGGTAGATAGGATTTGAACTCAGACTATGGACTTCACAACTATGTTCTTTTCACTATGCAAATACCCCAAACTTCACAGTGGGAAAACAATGGTTTGCCTCACACTTTTGGGTATTCCTTGGCCCCCATCATTCTTGACTACATCCACTGAAGCCAAATTCTGATTCTTGGGATTGATGTAGATATCATGTTCTTCATGGTGATCATGTGGTAATGTGGAGAGAAGACATAAATTACTAGGTTTCTTAATCTGGTATCTTCAGGAATCTGAACCAGATGCCCAGATATAAATGAGTTTCTTAAAAGGAAGGAGTTGGAAATTGCCCCCTAATTGTCTTTGCTGTTAGAATCTGGGGAGAGAATAGGGTGACAAGTCCACAATTATCAGTTTGACTCAAAAACCCTTCATGAAAGAAGAGTTCACCTGTGTATTCAGTTTGAGTCTGATTTTTAGGGTAAGTGTTCTTCCATGTTCCACAAAGCAGTTGTCTCCAAATCAAAGATGAGAAAGAAAAGTAATATTCCTGCAATTTGTAATGCTTTCCATTCTTACACTCTAATCAGAATTTCTCATCTTGGCAAGCCACTTCCTTTTCTGTAGATTTAGGGGCTTGGAGTAGATGGCCATTGAGATTCTTTCCAACTCTAAATCTAGTCTCCTATGATCTTTCTAGGAGATTTCAGAGATTTTGAAGATGCATTTTTTAAATGAGGGGTACAATTCTAACCAGAGGCAGGGTGCTCTTGACGACTCTGAAATTATGCTTGTCTTATAAGAAGGCAACAATGTGAGTTGTTGACCTTTTTTTCTTTTTAAGTCCTATAGAACAGGCTATATAATCTCCCTGAGACTCAATGAGCAGTCCTCTCCTAACCTGGAACTGCCCATGGCTAAGACCTGGAGATAAATCATTTTAAAATAATGTTTAGATCTTATCTATTAAGACAGAATCCAATCCTCACTTTCTAAACTCTAAATCCAGATTTTCCTCTTTTCCAAACCAAGCTATTTAGAATGTTTCTACAATTTCTAAGATTATTATCAAGTGATTCCCCCCTATCTTTTTCCCACATAAATCTTAAGCTTTTTCCAACAAAGCCTTCTCCCTTTACATAATACTTTAATTGCCAATTTATTTCCACCCATTAAGTGTTCCCTTAGTTGGGAAATGAAAAGTTCTCTTTTTGTAAAAGATTGTCATCTATCAGCAGGTAGGGAAATTTTTTTTGGTGATGGATCACACACATATTATGTTTCCTCTATTAGCCACTCCAATCCATTCAGATCATCTCCCTCCTACTTCCCTTCAGTGCCCAAGCATCATAAACCTGCTTTGTTCATTTCTCCTAATTTTGACCCAAGCTCTGTCATATTCCCTCTTTTAGATGTTACAATTTATTTCTTGGAGGGAAGAGGGTGCAATCAATGAAGGGAAAACTGGTTCAAATGGAAAATGGAGCTTCTGTGCTGAACATCAATGAGATCTATCCTATGAGTTACTATTATTATTCTAGCCTGGTTGATACAGGGAGGCCTAGTCTCAAAAAAGTCAATTTTACAGGTACTAGATGAGTGATAAAAAGATACAGCTATAGCTGTATATCAGCTTTAAGACATGAGCATATTCAGCCAATCTCAGCAGGGACTGGGGCTATTGTTCAACCATTCAGTTGTGCCTACCAATTTTTTTATATAAAGCTTTTTATTTACAAAACATATGAGTGACCTTTCAACATTGACCTTTGCAAAAACTTTTTTTCCCCCAAGCTTTTCCCCTCCTTCCCCCCACCCCCCACCCCTAGATGACAGGTAATCTAATACATGCTAAATAGGATAAATTATATGACAAATACAATACATATATACATATCTATACAGTTATCTTACTGCACAAGAAACATCAGATCTGGAAAGAGAAGAAGAAAAAAACAATCTAAGAAGGAAAACAAAATGCATGGAAATATTCACAGAAAGCGTTAAAATGCTGTGTTGTGGTTCACTCTCAGTTCCCACAGGCCTCTCTCTGGATGTATATGACTATCTTCATCGCAGAACAACTGGTTTGAATCACATCATTGTTGAAAAGAACCATGTCCATCAAAATTGATGATCGTATAGTCTTGTTGCTGTGTATAATGTTCTCCTGGTTCTGCTGATTTCACTCAGCATCAGTTCATGCAAGTCTCTCCAGTCCTCTCTGAAATCCTCCTGTTGGTCATTTCTTACAGAACAATAATATTCCATAACATTCATATACCATAATTTATTCAGCCATTCTCCAATCGATGGGCATCTTTTCAATTTCCAGTTTCTTGCCACTACAAAAAGGGCTGCCACAAACATTTTTGCACATGTGGGTCCCTTTCCCTCCTTTAAAACCTCTTTGGGATATAGGCCCAGTAGAAACACTGCTGGGTCAAAGGGTATTGTGCCTACCATTTGTGACACCATGGACCATACCAAACCAGGCTGTTCTACCCTTCCTTATCTCAAAATCTGCCCAAGTTCATGTTCATTGTTTCACTATTACTCCGTCTTATTTTTTGTTATCCACTTTTCCTTTTGCCTGCAATCTTTCTTAACACCAGGGTCTTTTCCAATGAATTCTGTTTTTTTATTATGTGATCAAGGCTTCATCTTCAGTATTTGACCTTCCAATGAACAGCCTGAATTGATTTAAGTATTATATAATTTGATTTTCTAACTGTCCAAGGGACTCCTAAAAGTCTATTCCAGCACAATTCAAAAGTGGTGATTATGTGGGGCTCAGTTTTCCTTATAGTCCAACTTTCACAGCCTTATATTGCTACTGGAAAAACCATAGCTTTGACCTTATGGAATTTGGTCAGCAAGATGATATCTCTGCTTTTTAGTATGGTGTCCAGATAATAGCTTTCGTTTCAAAGAGCAAATTTTTCCATTTAAACTGGAGTTCATTTGCATATATACACCCAAGGGACTGTTCTTTTTGACTCTGAGGAATAATGTAATTCTCTGTCCCTGCCTTTTTGCTCAGAGCTCTGTAGCTGCATTTTCCAAGGTCTCAGTGCTTACTGAAAATCAGCTCTTCTGTTTTCTAGTTCTCTGGGAATAAATACTCCTTCCTCCAGATGAAACAGGAGCTTCCATGACTAAAGAAGTGTGGGGTTCCTTTTTTATTGGGACTATTGGGAATGACATTTCAGCAATAGCCCCACCACTCTTGGGGAAGGGGATTACCCAATGTCTTCATGGCATCTAGATAAGATACTTCTCTTAAGGCTCTTCTCAATTTTTTTCCAACCAAGGATTATGGGCAGCTTTGGTGTTGACTTCATGCCAGGCCTTCCCATCTGTAGCTCCATCAGAGAATCATCAACTGCAGGACCAATGCTGGCATTGGTGGCAAGTGGTTAAATTGGTATCAGTAGGGACCAGAACACTCTCCGCAGCTCCTTACCTAAGAGTTTTCTAAACCATATGTTACCATTCTGACTTTGGCAGCTATAATGGGACAGAATTCACTTTCACTCTAACCAGTGTGAAATGACCATATGGTCAAAACTGTGGTTTTTCCAATAATAATGTAGAGCTGTGAGACTTGGATTGTAAGGAAAACTGAGAACCCCAGGATCACCATTTTTGATTTGTGCTGGAATAGACTGAGAGTCCCTTGGACAGACAGAAGATCAAATCATTCAATACTTAATTCAATTCAGGTTGTTTATTAGAAGATCAAAATACTGAAGATGAAGCTTAAAAACTTTGATCACATAATGAAATATAATCATATTGTAATGCTCAGGGAGAAACTGAGGCAGTATCACACATGGAAATTAGGTAATGCTTTATTGATGTTAATTGAGAGTTCAGAATCCATAGCTATGTATCAGGACTGGTGGGACTCTTGTCTCAAAGCACGCAGTCCACCCCGGAGACCAACACAGCCACAGCCATGTTAGCCGACTGAATACAAAGCACTCAGTAGCCATGTTAGCTGACTGAATACAAAGTACACAGCAGCTCCATCAAGGAACTTCAAACATTATATAGGGTCCTATAGCTCAAGGAGACAAAGAACTCATGGGAACAGCTGAGCACATCTGGTGTCCAAGGAAACCCTAAATTCAGTTCTGACAGGTAGGGAGTAAGGAGCCTTGCCAAAGCAGACTGCTTGTCTAGGTCACAGATAAGGGGGAGGTCGAGGCTGGCCATCTGGAGGTTTCATGATTACTTTGGAATGTGAGTCCAATTATTTCTGAAGGTCAGGAAGTGGGGATTTCTATTTTGGGACAGAGCAATTAAGGGAAACTGAAACAGCAATTAAGGGAGACTGATACTGCAACAGAGGGAAACTGAGACAGTAACTGAGGGAAACTGAGACAGGCACAACATTATCTCCCTCCTCACCTCCCCAGAGTGCTCTTACACAAACCTTCCCAGAATCCTTTAGCCCTTCAACTCAGTGGAGTAGCAGCAGCTTCCTCCTCAGCCACAAGGTGACAGAGGACAGGGTCTAATTAAACCATGCATTGGAGTGGGGTGGCAGGAAGGCTACTTTATGCCAGAGTCACTAGGGTGAAAAGTGGAGAAAAGTATGAAACAATAGAATGTTTAATTCCCCATAGTCACAAGCCTGTGAAATTGGCTCAAAGCAGCCACATGGATAATGAAGGCATGACAATTTATTGTCAGAAGCAGTTCTATAAGTTAGGTGAGGCTGCTGAGGCTTTGCTTCAGGGTAGGAAATGCAGGGGTTTCTGGTAGCACCTATTTCCTTGCCCGATCTTATCTTCAGCATCAAAAGGGGATAATATTTGCAAAGCATTTAACAGAGTGCCTGATATATAGTAGTCATTTAATAAAGGCTTATTCCCTTTCCTTCTTCAATTGACTACAATAACAATAATGGTCTTATTCTGGGATGCAATTCCTTCTTCTACAGATTAGAAATAGATCAGAGTATCCTTCTTCCTTGCTCCCTATGATTATCAAATTCTCTTGCATTTTTCCCCAGAAATCTTTGTCATTCAATAGCAAACCAAATTTCTGGTATCCTGGGTTATTGCAAATGATCTTCTCTATATCCTCTCCAATTGTCTGAGGTTCCTAAATTGTCAGTTAAGGGTGTGGGCAGAAGTATGGCAACTGCTCTTCCCTAGGGACACAGACCAGAGCACAAACTTCCCCTGGGGCTTTTTTTGGTCTTACCCCATATACCAGATGCTTCCTGAAGGGTCAAACTGCAGTATATGATCATACCTTCTCCTGGATAAGGGCCATATCATTATGTGTCTTCCCTAAAGTCCAAGGTAATACAGTGCTTAGAGCACTGGGCTTGGAATCAGGAAGATTCATCTTCAGAAATGCAAATCTGGTTTCAGACACTATCTATGGGACTCTAGGCAAGACACTTAACTTTGCCTCAGTTTCTTTATCTGTAAAAGGAAATGGTAAATCATTCCAGTATTTCTGCCAAGAAAAACTCAAATGAGGTCATAAAGAGCTATAACTGAAGAACAAACATCTCCTGCAAGATCTTTTTCAGGACCTTAACACTTCCTGGGCTGTTTCTAGCTCTAACTACATGGCCAAGGGAGACTGTTCTTGCTTTCTCTTCCCAGATGAACTCTTGCCACACCCAAATCACTGCTCTCAGTATTCCATCCTCACCTCATCTACTCAAAGAAATGCTGAGTAGCTTTCCTTCATATAGGTAGCATGAGCTATCCCAGAATGTGTACAAGGCTCTTGGTTCTTACCTACATGGAAGCCTCAGTCTCTTTTCTCAGATCCTTCAGTTCTTGGGAACCAGATCTGAATCTGAATGAATGGGAATCTCCTGCCCTGTCTGTTGCTTCCTCCTTTTCTAAAGATCAGTGCCTCTATTCAGATATTTTCTTGCTCAAAGAAACTAATACCACTTCTTGGAGAGAAAGGACCTGGGTACAATCTACTGACCTGCCACAAGGACTTTTAAGAGGCCCTTTTTTTCAGAGTTATGCAGTCATTCTGGGACATGTCTCATTCCTGGACCTGGGGCTGATATTACTCTCCCCTTTCAGCAAAGTGAAATTTTAGTTTGTCACTGTGAGTGGAAAATAATTTCCCTTCTCCCCAAATAACAGGAACTACTGACTTTCAGATGTTGTAGGGACAGTGTGAAGGCTGTTTTCTGAACTGTTGTCACACTTCTGTCTTCATCCAGGTTCCACTGAATAGAGTGAAAACACAGAATCAGATAATGGTTAGAATCTCAGTTTTACTATTTATTATTTATGTAACCTTGGATTTCAGGTCTTAGTTTTCTCATTTGTAAACCGAGAGAGTTGGATTAGATGGACTCTAGGGTCCCTATGATCTTAATATCTTAAAGGTGGGTTCTAGGTTAGAATATGCAAACTGACTCCACCTAGCTTTAGTGTCTACTTAAGCCCTTCAGACTGTTGGCTCAAAGTTAGGTACAATCAGATAATTCATTACCACCCCTCTGCTGCAAGATCTGGGATAGAATGTCCTCTGAAAGCTTTGAGAGGAGCTCTTTGGCTCAGCTCCTCTGGCTTTTGGTGTTTTCCATCCAAGGTAAGAATCCTTCAGTACTAATCTGAGAACTAAAAACAGTGCAAGAATTATAGCAATTAATTAATAGACGGGAAACTGGGGCACAAATGTCTAATCTGCATGATTGGAAGTAGAGTCAGGATTTAGACAAGATGATCTTTATCTCTTGACTGCCACATAGGGTATCATCCAGGGCTTTCTCTTCTATAGTTAGCAGATACTCACCATCAATAATTCTTCCATCAATAATAATGCCTTGATTGATCAGCTCTCCAGAGTGGTACTGTCCTGTTATCTCACATTTATCCCTGTGTTCTAATAACTAGGACACAGTGAGAGTCCCAGACATTGTCTCCTCATCCTGATACTGCAGTACTTCTTACATGCATAGTCCATCTATAAATTAGTTCATACCAAGGCTAAACATGTAATAATTTGTTCCTAGATGTGTTTATTTTCCAGCATTATATAAAATGAATATTTTGTGTTAGCTTAATGGAATATCTCATTCAGATTCTAGGGGACAGTTTATGATGACTCAATCTCCAGAGATGGCAGTGTCACCAGGAGACTATGTCACTCTCTACTGCAGAACCAATTTTGGGGTGGGCACTTCCATAGCCTGGTACCAACAGAAGCCTGGACAAGCACCAAAACTCCTTATCTTTGGTGCTTCTGCATTGGCTTCTGGGACCCCAACTCGATTCCAAGGAGGTGGCTCCAGGCTGTACTTCACCTTGACCATCCGTGGAGTAGAAGCTGAAGATGCTGGAGTTTATTACTGTCAGCAGCACTACAGCCGCCCTCCCACAGTGATACAGACCTAAACAGGAACCTCCTTGTCAGCTCAGACCTTCTTGCTTTTAGGTCATGACATCTGTTTTTTTTTTTCATTTGGTTATGTCCCATAGGGAGAGGAGGTAGAATGCCTACACCTCAGATACTATATCGCTGGTCCCTTTTAATTTTTAGAAAAGTTAAGGTCACATAGAAAGGTCTTGAATTTATTCAGGAACCAGGGAAATTTTCCTAGTCAATCATCCAGTAACGTGAAAGAATTTGATGAAGCTCTATTGAGTATTGCAGAGAGCTTTTTAAGGAACAAAGAAATATAAGAAACAGTTTCTGATATTAAGCTGCCACTCATTTTGGAAGGATAACACTGAACATCCCAGTCAGTTTATAATTATGTCCCAGCCCATTCAAATCAAACTGATTAAAAATCAAATGAGCTAAGAGATTGTGTTTGCTCAAATAAGAAGAAACAGAGTCAGATCACTCTGAATACTGATTGCAAGAGAAAAATGTATCTTTAGCAGAATAAGAGGACTTCCAAGCATTCCTGATGGAAACACAACAACTGTGGAGAAGCCTTACAATGCAGATATAGGAATCAAGAAAAACATAAAGAGCTAAATATGAATGAACAATAATAAGGGACTAAAAAGGATAAAATTTTAATTTAGGGAGAGCTAATTTAGGGAGCTTCCTCTGATCCCTATTATGATTAGGAGTCATAGAAGAACAGGCAGAAACAGAACTCATTATCTTTCACTCCAAATCACCTCTCTTCTTAACTTTGCTATTTCTTTTTCTTTCTTTCTTTCTTTCTTTCTTTCTTTCTTTCTTTCTTTCTTTCTTTCTTTCTTTCTTTCTTTCTTTCTTTCTTTCTTTCTTTCTTCTTCTTCTTGTTCTTCTTGTTCTTGTTCTTGTTCTTGTTCTTGTTCTTGTTCTTGTTCTT
>JAJPUD010004332.1:187241-202091 GCA_023553655.1 Myrmecobius fasciatus
TTCTTTCTTTCTTTTTTTCTTTCTTCTTCTTCTTCTTCTTCTTCTTTCTCCTCCTTCTTTTCTCACTGTATTTGCTTTCATTGATGCTGGGGACTAAGCAGTGACACTCCAGGGATATTGGCTTTCTTCATTCTCCTCAAACACAACATGCTATCTTTGACTCTGTCTTTTCATTGAGCATCCCTCATACTCAAAGATTTGAAACCCTCAGTGAAGTTTTTTTTTTAAATGTTATCTCCTTCTAGTTGGGAAGAGCAGGCATGGGGACACAGAATTGTTCTACAGAGAAACCTAGGGGCTAAATAAGTGTCTCACAATTAAAGAAAAATAATTCATCTGAAAGTAGAGGTCAAATAAAATTTGGCTTCATTTGAAAGTATCTAAGGGAAGCTATAAATAAAGAGGACAAGTTGGACTATTTTATGTGTTTTATCATCAGATTGACTAGCATGATAGAAGGGGGAAATGGTAATGTGGAAATGTGGAAATGGAGGAAATATGAAGAAACTGAGACATGAGTTCACTATTGATGGAACTGAACTGATTCCATCATTCTGGAGAGCACTCCGGGATTATGCCCAGAGTTCTAAAACTGTATATCCTCTGACCCAGAAATACCTCTCTTAGATCTGTTTCCCAAGGTATTTAGGAAAAAAGGAAAAGCACTTACATGTTCTAAAATATTTATTACTGCTCTCTTTGTGGTGCAAAAGAACTGGAAATTAAGGGGATGACTATCGATGTGAATATGGCTGAATAAGTGTGATATACAATCAGGATGGAATACTACTGTGCTATAAGAAATAATAAGCTGAGTAGTTTTACAAAAATATGGAAAGATTTGCTTGAAATAATGAAATGACTAGAAGCAAGGGAATATGGTCCACAGTATCAGAAATAGTGTACTAAGAACAACTTTGAACAACTAAAACATTTGGATATTATGAATACTCATATCAACTACAAAGGACCTATAAAGGAAAATGTTATCCACATTCAGAGAAAGAAGCGATAAACAAAAATATGTGTAGTGTGGTTTGAAATATATATGTATATATATTTGAAATATATGAAATATATATACATATATATATATATATGTACATACACACACACATACACATAATTGTATTTAATGGTAGCCTTCTCTACAGCAAGGTGGGGAGGGATGGAGAAGTAAAATGAAAAGTGCAAAACAGAGAACAAAAGAAAACAGAAAAAATGCAAAAAAAAACCCAGGATAGCTTTGAAAACAATGTCTTAGTATTATTACATAATCTTTTTTTTTTATTTTAAGCTTTTTATTTGTATAACATATGTATGGGTAGTTCCCCAACCTTGATCTTTACAAAGCTTTCCAATACAAATTTTACCCCCAGTCCCCTCCCCTCCCCTAGATGGCAGGAAGTCCACTACATGTTAATAATGTTGAAATGCTTGAGAAGTTATGCAAGAAAAATCCTATCTACAAGAAAAAAAAAGAATCAGAGAAAGGCAACACAATGCAAGCAAATGTCAATAGAGATCATGAAAATGTTACGTTGTGGTCCATATTTCATGTCCCTCTTTCTGGGTGTATATGGTTTTCTTCAGTGAACAACTGGAACTGGTTTGAGACAATTCTTTATTGCAGAGAGCCATGTCCATCAGAATTGATCATCATGTAATACTGTTGTTGCTGTGCATGATGATCTCCTGGTTCTGCTCGTTTCACTCATCATCAGTTCATGCAAGTCTCTCCAGGCCTCACTGAAATTGTCCTGCTGGTCGTTTCTTACAGAACAATAATATTCCATAACATTCATATACCATAATTTACATAGTCTTAAAAATATAATAGTGTGAAATGGAAATTCATGTTTTTATATTGAGCCCTCTTTTGTGCTCTGTTCATGAAAATGTTTCTTTTTTATTTCTCTATGTATTTAAGTTCAAAATGAAAGAAGGAAAATGCCATTAAAAATTACAATGAAATATAAGTAATATTACATTTTAAAGCTAAGTCAATATACAATCCACAGGGATTCTTAGTTTCCCCAATAGTTTCTTTTTAAAGTGAAAACTATTGATAATTCTCACACTTGAAAGGAAAGCTTTTAAGATCATTCTGCCTTTCTACTTCCTCTTCCCTATGTCTGTTGATTTGCCTGTTTCCCCAGGGACAGCCCCAGATGCTCAGACACAGATAAAATGTCAGATCATGGGTGAGGTCTCTGTTCATCAGCATCCAAGGCCAGGGGAGGATATGGGGTCCCAGACTCAGCTCCTCTGCTCTCTGTTGCTCTGGATCTCAGGTGAGGGATCCTGCACATGTTACATTGCTATTTGGCCATTTCTAAAATGTGTGTAGGGGAGGTTGGGAGAGGGGAAGAAAATTTGGTCTATTCACTTTTCCTTTTTCTTTTGGAGTTGAAAATCCAGGATAATGAAATCATATAGATCATATTCTGTCTTTCCTTTTTTATTCCAGGTTCCAGAGGGGCCATTGTGGTGATTCAGTCTCCAGAATTTATATCAGTGTCTCCAGGAGAGACAGTCACCATTAGCTGCAAGACCAGTTCATATGTTGGTACAGAATTCGATTGGTACCAACAGAAGCCAGGGGAGGCTCCCAAGCTCCTAATTTATGCAGCATCCACCCTGCACTCTGGGGTCCCTGCCCGGTTCAGTGGCAGTGGGTCTGGGACAGATTTCTCCCTCACAATCAGCAGAGTGGAGGCTGAGGATGCTGCAGTCTATTACTGTCAGCATGATTATTCCTACCCTCTCACAGTGCTACAAGGCACCACAAAAACCTCCATGCAGCTTAGGTGATGAATGGGCTTGTTCACTAGCAGCTGTGACCAAGGGCAGGCTTTCTGTCCATGCTTGAAAGAAGATGGGTTGGGGAACTGCAATGGCCTGAAACTGTCTTGTTTCACTTTAGCAGTTTCACACTGGCTCTTTCTTGTTCCCCACATTAATTAATATTCACATTATTCCCATGAGCCTTTCCTTTCACCGGAATCTGAACACCAGTCTTTGTGAGTGTACTTTCAAGACTCTCTAGGCTGGACTGCAAATGTTCTCTCCCATGGCTCAGAAACATTTTCATCCTCAAAGCTCCCTCCAGCCCTGACATGTAGACATTAGAATTAACTACTTCCCTGGGGGCTTCTTCCTGGGATTGGATGACTACTCCCAGAACTTCCACTTAAGGAAAGCACCCAGCTCTGCCAAGTCTTTATTCTTCTCTAAGCTGCAATCTGTACTTTTAAAAATTTTCATCTCCTCCTCCCACCTCTCTTCCCCTTCAGCTTTCTTTTATATTTTGTCTTCCTCCTCCATTATAAGTAAGCTTTTGGACGACAAGTAGTTTCTACTTATTTTTGTATCCCCAGAGTTCAGCACAATGCCTGGCACATAGTAGACACTGTGTAAATGCTTGTTGTTGACTTGCCATTAAGTATGTTCTGAGGATGATGGGCAGAGACTCAGAGAATATTAGGATCCAGGAGCTTAAGAATTGTAGCCAGGGCTTTCTCAAGAAGTCCTTCTGATGGTAGACTCATGCCTACTAGAAATGTGATGAGCATGAAGAAGAAAGCAAATCAGGAAGCTTTGGCTTGAAATTTTCCACAAATGACTTTTCTCAAAATCTTCCACACCCCTATTCATGAGGGACCACTTATTCTTCCTATACATTCATGAACCTATAATACTAGAGAGGAGATCATTATGACTGTGGCTCTTTCTATGTCTGAATCCATAGAATGAGTTGATTCATAAAGGACTGAGAGGTTATGGGGTTCCATGGATTTATTCCACCTCCATCTTCCTGTTTATTATACTATGGATACTTTCTACCTCTCCCTGTCCATATTCTCATGCTCACCTTCAGGGTCAGGTGGGCATTTGTGATTATTTATGCTTGATATATCCTGGGCACTGGGGAAACCAAATTGGATTAACAGAATAAGAGTTCTCTTTGTACTTGTAGACAGTTTCTATATTCTCAAACGCCACTTCTACATTTAGTTTAACTTTTCATTATGAGGCAGTTTGGCCAAATTTGTAATTGCTAAAGAATGAATGGCTTGGACAATAATGATGGTTCCCAAGGAGTCTGGGTCTCTCCCCCTTCTAAGCCTCCTACCCATAAAAGAGGCAAACCTTTAAATATCATTCCATCTTATATCAAAACACAGCCCTTAATGCTCTCAAAGATTCACTGTAGCTTTTTAAAAACTTTCTTGCTGCACTGCCTTCATCTCTCTACCCCAATTTTTATCTTCTATTTCAACATGCTCATATCTCCTTATTCCCAACTGGACTAGTGGCTGTACTGAATTCACATTGAGTTTCTTCTGGGATGTTAGTTCTTTCCTTCCCATGTTAGGTCAACACAAGTTCCTAAAGGACAGCCATTCTTTCTGGAAAGTGTATTTTTAAAGAGAACTCAGTGGACTGGATCTCCTGGTAGATTGATCACTGGCTTTTAGGCAAATGAAATGGTTTCAATGTAGTTCTCTTGTCTCTGTGATCATAAGCAGGACTCTTAGCATCTCCAAATTAATAACAAAAACAACTAAAGTTGATATAGCTCTTTGTGATTTGCAAACTACTTTTTATATTTATTTAATTTCTACTCAGTTATATTCTGTATGCAGCTTGCTTTTTATATATATTTATTTGCATGGTGTCTTCTCCAGTAGATTGTAAACATCTTGAGGGCATATGGAGTTGTTTGCCTCATTTTGAATCTTTAGTGTTTAGCACAGTTCCTAGTACATATGAGATGCCTACTACATGTTAATGGATTCAGGATCCTATACTGCTTATCTTTATTGATCCTATACTGCTTATCTTGTCAATAAAGTTATACATAATTTAAAAAATTTTCTCCTTCCTCTTTTCCCTCCTTTTTCCTCCATACCTATCCCCTTAATCTCCACCAAGAGACCTCATTTATTTGACTTTTTATAATCTGATTCTGACCTATTAATCAGGGATTGTTACACATTACTTTCCTTTATGAACTCTAAATCCTTGTTCATGAGAAATTGATAAAAAAGTATTAATGCTGAAAATTAAATGTAAAAATGTATTCTATTATTTTTTTAAATCTGCATTTTAAACATTGATTACATTTATCATCAAAGTTCAATTTCTCGAGCCTTGGGGAATAAAGTTATTTTAGTGCCTTATGTTATAATTCATATGATGTCAGAATTGTGCACTTTTTAGTTTTACTGAATTGTTTTTTTTTCAATTCTTTTTTAAATCTTTGTGACAAGGGAAGTCTTGTGGATTTGAGGAGGTGACAAAGATAAAAGTTAATATGAATAAAAACAAAAGAAATGATGAAATTATCAGAAATTAAATGAATAAAATATTTATTATGTGGAGTTCTTTTATGTTCACTTGTTTGGAAAAATAATAACAAGAACACCAACAATAATAGTGACAGTTGTACAGTGCTTTAAAGTTTGCAAAGAATTTTTGAAAAGTTAACTTTTTTTCATCCACTCAAGTGGGGGGGTGGGTGATATTTTTATGTCCAATTTAGAGATGAGGAAACTGAAATAGACACAGGATAAATGACTTCTCCAGGGTTTCACAACTTATAAATGTTGGAAGCTGAATTTGAATTCAGAGCTTCCTGATTCCAGGTCCAAACTCTTTGTTCTTCCTAATATTCAGCAATGCAATAGATCTGATCCTGGGGTAGGAGAGAAAATACCACCCAGAGGCTGTGGAGAGCAGAAGGGCTGGAGCCAAGGATAAATGTCATCTGTGACTCTCATTGTCTGTGAGCTAAGGACAGGGATTGACTATGTTCAAGGGGGGTAGGGGGAAGAGACAGGATGCAGTGATGGAGAGGAGCAATGGGGGACAGTTGCTGAGTACAACCATGACCCTGTTTTAGTGACCTCTGAAGGACTGGGAAGGATTGGGAATGGAAAGAAGCTGTGCTAGTCCTGGGGGGGCCCGGAAAAGATGGACTCTATAGGTGTCTCTGGGGAGGGGGCAGCCAATTGATGGGGAACAGTATGTTCTATGGAAGAGAAATTTCCCTTCACTTCTCTATCAAATTATAAGTTATGAGTCATGTGACCTTAGAGACTTTTTTCTAAGAATTTTTTTTGGAATCAGATTCCAAAAAAAGATTTGTCCAGGCTCATACAGCTAGTAAATGACTCCATGCCCTGTGATATATCCACATCATCATCTATCAACCTTTTCAGGTGTTTCTAAAAGATCCTGTGGCTATTTCATTTGCATGAGAATTTATATCCCAAAGTTCTCAGATCATCCCTGTGAAGTAAATGAGATGGAAAAAGGAGTTTTCCTTATTGTTTAGCTCAATCAAAGCTTGATTTCTTTTATTTATTTATTTTTATAAAAAGTTTTTTTATTTTCAAAACACATGCATAGATAGTTTTCTTTATTCTATGAGGCAATTGGGGTTAATTAGTGACTTGCCCAAGGTCACACAGCTAGGAAGTGTTAAGTGTCTGAGACCAGATTTGAACTCAGGTCCTCCTGACTTTAGGGCTGGTGCTCTATCCACTGCACTACATAGCTGCCCCCATAGATAGTTTTCAACATTCATCCTTGTACAACTTTGTGTTCCAATTTTTTCCTTCCTCTCTTTCCCCCACTCTAAAGTTGGTTTCTTATACTGACATTTTTTTTGCTGAGGCAATTGGAGGTTAAGTGACTTGCCCAGGGTCACGAAGCTAGGAAGTATTAAGTGTCTGAGATCAGATTTGAACTCAGGTCCTACTTTCTTCAAGACTGCTGCTCTATCCATTGTGCCATATAGCTGCCCCTATACAGACATTTTAATGAATGAGTAAATTAATGAATTAAACAATACTGATTAGACACTTATTGTGGGTCAAATCCTGTGCTAAGAGCTGGATACACTAGGGGAACAGTAAGATGCTCTCTATTCCCCAAGATCTCACAGAGCAATGAGGGGAGGTGTCACCTATTGGAGATGTCATCTATTGGAGATTTCAGCTACAGGTTGGAGGGAAAAGCCTTGGAGTTCTCCAAGTACTGCAGTAAAGTGATTGTAATCCCTCTTCATTTATGTAATTTCTTCTAATCAAGCCAGATCAGTTCCTGATGTTGAAACATTTGTCATTTCCAGGAACTTTGGTAGCAGGAACTTTCTCCTGTAGCCACAGTAATTGTGCATTTGGGGAAAATAATCCAGCAATATTGATTATCAACACTAGGAAATGATTCAGTTTTGTCCTACATATCCCTCCCTGATGATCACACAGTCACAGTAATCTCTGTGAATTAGTGAAGAGAAAAATAAAGATCTGAAGTGATGGGCAGGTACTTCAGACTAGAATGCAGGGTCACCCCCTTGAAGTCACTCACTACATATGGGACTCTTTCAGGCTGGTCCTACTCTGGTCCTGATTTTCTTGGTTTCTCTGAGGTTTGCAGGTCTCACAGGGACAAGGAATGATGTAAGTCCATGGGGAACATCCCCATCCCAAAGTTTCAGAAGGGGACTGCTGCACTGATACAGCCCCAACAGGGGAGATCACTGGAACCTGCCTAAGGGTAGAATCTTCCCTCCCTGGGCTGTTTTGCATGGCTCTCTCCCAGCCCAGGAAGCTCCCTCCTGAGAGCAGCTATGAAAAGGCAGCTGGGGAGGAAGATGCTGGGCAGCTCAGACTCAGGCACATGGAGATGGGGTCCCAGGCTCAGATGCTCTTTCTCCTGTTGCTCTGGATCCCAGGTGAGTGAGAAAGAGCAGAGACAAGCCTGTCTTTTGTCAGACTAGGCAGGTTTAGGAAGGTGTGGGATTCTGAGGGTCAGAGGGAAAATGTGACTTTGCACTGGTGATCATTGGGGCAGGACCCAGCCCCTGAAGATTTAATTCATTATACTGTCAGAGAGATTTCTCCTGCTGGGAATATGGACTGGCATTGTTCTCACTATTTCTTTTGTGTTCTGATTCCAGATTCCCAAGGAGCCATTGTGCTGACCCAGTCTCCAGCCTCCCTGGCTGTGTCTCCAGGCGAGAGAGTCACCATCAGCTGCAAGGCCAGTCAGGGTATTAGCACCAATATACACTGGTACCAACAGAAACCAGGCCAGGCCCCTCGGCTCCTCATTAGGTATGCATCCATCCTGCACTCTGGGGTCCCTGCCCGGTTCAGTGGCAGTGGCTCTGGGACAGATTTCTCCCTCACAATCAGCAACATGGAGGCTGAGGATGCTGCAGTCTATTACTGTCAGCATGACTATAGCAGTCCTACCACAGTGATACAGCTCTGAACAAAAACCTGCCCAATAGCTGCTGAAGGAAGCATCAGTGCCCCAAAGGGCATCTTCTTCCCCTCAGCTGCACAGGGGCAGCTTGTCTGGGCTGCCTTGGGGGAGGTTTCTAGGTCTCAGAGGAAGATGTGACCAAAGTGGTCCCACAGTATGGATGGACATTACTGAGTTATCATATACAGAGCTGGCCAAAAATCATGGAGTGACACAATTTAAATAATTGGATGACATCCAAGGGTGGGCTTCTCTAGTCCAGATCTGACCAAGAGCTCCCTTTCCCAATCCTCACCAAGTGTTCTTATAGCCTTTGCTTGAAGACTTCCAGTGCAAGGGGACTAGCTCTCCAGATAATTAGGTGGTGCAATGCATAGAGCTATATGGGGAGGAAGAACTGAGTTCAAATCCAGTCTGAGACATTTCCTTGCTATGTGATACTGGGCAAGTCACTTAACCTTTGGCCCAATTTTATTATCTGTAAAATGGAAGTCATCATAGGATCCATCTCCTAGGGTTCTTTTGTGGATCAAGTGAGATAATAATTATAAAGTGCTTAGTAGTGTGTGTGGCACTTAGTAATTACTAGGGAAATGTTAGTTATTATCATTATTATTACCTCCAGTACTAGATTATGAGCTATTTTTCTACATAGTTCTCATTGCCAGGGAATCTGTTCTTAGGCTAAGTCTAAAGTTGGCCTCTCTGCCTCTCCCCCATTTGCTCACATTTCTGTGGTTTGGTACCAGGCAGAACAAATCTCACCCCTTACCTTGTCACAGTGCTCTGGATGCTTGCAGGCAGCTGCTCCATGCCCCATGTTGGGCCTCCCCCAAGCTCAGCCTCCCTGGTTGCTTTAGGCCACTGTCCTGTCTCTGGGCCTCTGGCCCTTTCCCCATCCTGGCTGCCTCTCTCTGTCTGGACACCCGCCTGCCTCAGGCCATTCTCCAATGGGGCACTGTTAGGGGAGCCAACTGCTAGTGGATGCTGGGGATCTAATTCTGACCAGCAGAATGGATCCCTTCATGTGAGAGGATGATAACAGTACAAGGAGACTGAGAGGCTGTTGCATTCTCTGTTCTTCCCTCTTGCCTCTGATTTATTTTATTCCCAATTCCGAAGCAACATCTGTGACAGTAAAGGTTGATTTGCAATTCCTTCAAGTGTGTTATGATTCACAGCTTTTGGAGAACTGACCTGCCCCTTACTTAGGTGTGATCCCTAACAGAGCACCCAGTAGGGAAAGCAGGTTCCAGGGCAACTCTGACCAGGGCAAGCCTAGAACACCTTGGATCTAGGAGGAAGTGAGTTGTTTGGTGTCTTGGTCCAAACTCCTGATTGATCCGGGTCTTATATGACCAGCAAAGCCCGGTCACCTGAATGGTGAAGACTGTGAGCAATGAGGGGCAAGAGCCAAGATGGTGAAGGACTCTTTCTTACAAAGCTCGTTAGCCCTTTTATATCTTTGGTACATTTCTTCAGCTCCTTTAAGATAACATAAGCCTAGAAACTGGAAATTGAATAGATGCCCTTCAATTGGAGAATGGCTGAATAAATTATGGTATATGAATATTATGGAATATTATTGTTCTGTAAGAAATGACCAGCAAGATGATTTCAGAGAGGCCTGGAGAGACTTGCATGAACTGATGCTGAGTGAAATGAGCAGAACCAGGAGATCATTATACACGGCAACAACAGTACTATATGACGATCAATTCTGATGCACATGGCTCTCTTCAACAATGAAATGTTTCAAACCACCTCCAATTGTTCACTGAAGAAAGCCATATACACCCAAAGAGAGGGATGCGAAATGTGGACCACAACATAACATTCTCATACTCTTTGATTGATGTTTGCTTACATTGTGTTTCCTTTATCTGATATATCGTTTGTGTAGATAAGATTTTTCTTGCACAACAATGATAAGTTTGGAAATATGTACACATATATTCGATTTGCCAATATTTTAACATAATTA
This sequence comes from Myrmecobius fasciatus, assembly GCA_023553655.1. NCBI lineage: Eukaryota > Metazoa > Chordata > Mammalia > Dasyuromorphia > Myrmecobiidae > Myrmecobius > Myrmecobius fasciatus. Next base: position 197,509 of record JAJPUD010004332.1, read on the forward strand.
ACATGTAGTGGATATCCTGCCATCTAGGGGAGGGGTGGGGAGTTGGGGGGAAAAATTTGTAACGGAAAGCTATGTAAGGGTTATTGTTGAAGAATTACCCACACATATGTTATGCAAATAAAATAAAATTTAAAAATAAATTAAAAAAAGATAACATAAGCTTACTCTAGCCTATAACAATTAACTACTCCCTAAAAAGGAGATCCTTCTCTATTACAGGAAGCTACACATAAGTATAGAGTGTGCACTTCTTTCCTAATAAGGCATACAGGTATACAGGTATTGTTCTCTCCTCCCGGAACTGCCACGTTGCTGCTCTGGTAGGACCCCCTTCCTCCCTAAATGCCACTTTGCTCACCCATGCAAAGGTTGCCTTCAGCTTACCTAAGTTGCACCTTGTGCTATGTCCAAGGCTGGCAGGGGGTTGGCAAGTCCTCCCTGTACACTGGTCAGAACTGGGAAGGAGTGGGATTCTGGCAGTCAGATAGAAAAAGTGGCTCTGCACTGGTGATCATGGGGGCAGGACTCATCCCTGAAGGTTTAATTCATCACAGTCAGGGAGATTTCTCCTCCTGTGAAGATGGAGTGGGATTGTTCTCACTATTTCTCTTTAGTTTGTGATTCCAGATGTCCGAGGCACCATTGTGCTGACCCAGTCTCCAGCTTCTCTGATTGTGTTTCCAGGAGAGAGATTCACCATGTCTTTCAAGGCCAGTCAGGGTCTGTACCAACAGAAACTAGGTGAGGCTCCTAGGCCCTCATTAAAAATGGGGTCCCTTTGGGCAGCTAGGTGATGCAGTGGATAGAGCCCCAGTTCTGAAGTTAGGAAGACCTGAGTTCAGATCTGGTCTCAGACAATTCCTAGCTGTGCGACCCTGGGCAAGTCACTTAATCCCAATTGCCTCAGAAAAAAGGAAAAAAAAATGGGGTCCCGGACTGGTTTAGTGGCAGTGAGTCAAGGACAGACTTCTCCCACACAATTGTAATATGGAGACTGAGGACACTGCAGCTCCTAACTGTCAATATAACTGGTATCCCACCATGATACAGCTCTGAACAAAAACCTGCCCGGCAGTTGCTGAGGAAGTCCCAGGGGCATCACTTTCCCCTCAGCTGGGACTGGGGGCAGCTAGTCTGGGCTGCCTTGGGGGAAGATTTCTGGGTCTCAAAGGAAGATGTAACAAAAAGGCAGAGGGGGGAGATGGCCCAGCAGAGGCACAATGCAGGGACCCTGGACAGAGAGATTTCCTGGGGGAATCTACTGGGAGGCTCTTAGTCAAAATATAGCAGCATTGGCTACTCTGTCCCAGTTCAGAAGCCAGAGGATCAGCAGACTAGCAACTACAGAGCAGACCTTTAAAGACCTTTAAAAATGATCAAAAAAACAAAAAGATCTCTGACCCTAGATAGCTTTTATGGAGACAGAGAAGAACAGACCTTAAACCCTGAGGATACTAAAGGCAAATATCTTCAGATGAAGCCACAAAAGGTGACATGAGTTGGTCTCCAACTCAAAAGGCCCTCTTGAAAGAATTTAAAAATGACTTTAAAAGAGAGTTAGATGGTGGAGTGAAAACGTGACTCTCTATGTCCTCCTCCGATCTTCTCTCAAACCAACAATAAAATAAGCCTCTGAACTGATCTTCAAGTCAACAAATCCAGAAATATTTGGACACTGCTTTCTGAAGAACTTCATATCAGGTTTGCTTTACTCGGGCAAAGGAATAAACAGTGGACTCAGTGTAGGCCAGAAGTGAGGGTGGGACTCAACTCCTCCTGGCAGAAACTCCAAACTCCAAACTCCAAACACCTGGAGTTTATCTGAGGCAGTTGGGACACTCTGCCCTGATTGAGGGCAGGTGTTCTGGCAGACTTGCCTTGTTTAAAGAGTAATTCGAATTTAGTCCTAGCCCCTACCGGCCCAGCACTTTAAGATAATTCAAGGAATTGCCCCAGGGCAAAGAACTTCAGCCGCCATTTTTTCCCAGCCTTAAAGAGACATCCACGCTGCCTAAAAAAATGAAGAAGCAAAAGAGAGCTCTCACCATAGATAGCTTTTATCAAGAGAAAGAAGGGATAACCCCAGGTCCTGAGGTTCCTTTAGACAAAACTCCAAAGGAAGTTATTAAGGACCATCACTGCTCCCCTTTTCAAAAGGCCTTTTTGGAAGATTGCATAAAGAACCTCATAAGAGAGTTGGAGGATAAATGGGAAAATAAATTGAAATTAGTGCAAGAAGGATACAATATCTTGCAAGAAGGATATGATGCCCTGCAAAAGAGATATGAAAAAGACATCAATTTATTGAAAAATAAAAATAGTGAAGTGGAAAAAGAGTGCAATGAACAAAAAAAAATCAATTGGCCAGTTACAAAAGGAGCTTTAAAAGGTAACTGAACTTGTGGGATACGGGTAAAGCGGTTATAAGGGGCAATTTTATATCTCTAGATGTTTACTTGCATAAAATAGAGAAAGAAAAGATCAACAAATTGGGCTTATTATTAAAAAAACTAGAAAAAGAAAAAATTAAAAACCCTCAATTAAATACCAAATTGGAAATTCTAAAAATAAAAGGAGAAATTAATAAAATTGAAAATAAGAAAAGTATTGAATTAATAAATAAAACTAAGAGTTGGTTCTATGAAAAAACCAACAAAATAGATAAGCCTTTAGTTAATTTGATAAGAAAAAGGAAAAAGGAAAATCAAATAGTTAGTCTCAAGAATGATAAGGGAGAACTTTCCTCCAATGAAGAGGAAATTAGAGCAATAATTAGGAGTTACTTTGCCCAACTTTATGCCAGTAAGTTTGATAATCTAAATGAAATGGAGGAATATCTACAAAAATATAGATTGCCCAGGTTAACAGAAGAGGATATAAATTATTTAAATAGCCCCATATCAGAAAAAGAAATAGAACAAGCTATTAAACAACTCCCTAAGAAAAAATCTCCAGGGCCAGATGGACTTACATGTGAATTCTACCAAACATTCAAAGAACAATTAATTCCAATACTACACAAACTATTTGAGAAAATAGGGACAGAAGGTATGCTGCCAGAATCCTTCTACGAGACCGATATGGTGCTGATAGCTAAACCAGGTAGGGTGAAAACAGAGAAAGAAAACTATAGACCAATTTCCCTAATGAATATTGATGCAAAAATTTTAAATAAGATATTAGCAATGAGATTACAGAAAGTCATCCCCAGGATAATACACTATAACCAAGTAGGATTTATACCAGGATGCAGGGCTGGTTCAATATTAGGAAAACTATCTGCATAATTAATTATATTAATAACCAAACTAACAAAAACCATATGATTATCTCAATAGATGCAGAAAAAGCCTTTGATAAAATCCAATAACCTTTCCTATTAAAAAACACTAGAGAGTATAGGAATAAATGGGCTTTTCCTTAAAATGATCAGTATCATCTATTTAAAACCATCAGCAAGCATCATATGTAACGGAGACAAACTAAAATCATTCCCAATAAGATCAGGAGTGAAACAAGGCTGCCCACTGTCACCATTACTATTTAATATTGCATTAGAAATGTTAGCTTTAGCAATAAGAGAAGAAAAAGAGATAAAAGGAATCAGAGTAGGTAATGAAGAAACCAAATTATCACTCCTTGCAGATGACATGATGGTATACTTAGAGAATCCTAGAGACTCAACTAAAAAACTACTACTAGAAACAATTAACAACTTCAGCAAAGTGGCAGGATTCAAAATTAATCCACATAAATCATCAGCATTTTTATATATTACCAACAAAATTCAGCAGCAAGAGATACAAAAAGAAATTCCATTTCAAATAGCAGATGATAGGATAAAATATTTGGGAATCTATCTGCCAAGGAAAAGTCAGAAACTATACGAACTAAATTACAAAACACTTTCCACACAAATAAAATCAGACCTAATCAACTGGAAAAATATTAAATGCTCATGGGTAGGCAGAGCGAACATAATAAAAATGACAATACTACCCAAACTAATCTAGTTATTTAGTGCCATACCAATCAAACTCCCAAGAAATTATTTTACAGATCTAGAAAAAAATAGTAGCAAAGTTCATTTGGAAGAACAAAAGGTCAAGGATCTCAAGGGGATTAATGAAAAAAAAAGGCAGATGAAGGTGGCCTTGCTGTACCAGATCTAAAACTATATTATAAAGCAGCGGTCATCAAAACCGTTTGGTACTGGCTAAGAAATAGAGCAGTCGATCAGTGGCACAGGATAGGATATCAGGACAATCTAGGCAATAACCTTAACAATCTAGTATTCGATAAACCCAAAGACCCCAGCTTTTGGGATAAATACTCACTATTCGGCAAAAACTGCTGGGAAAATTGGAAACTAGTGTGGAAGAAATTAGGGCTTGACCCATACTTAACACCACATACCAAGATAAGATCTAAATGGGTTCATGATCTAGAAATAAAGAGGGACTTTGTAAGCAAGTTAGAGGAACGTAATATAGTTTATCTCTCAGACCTGTGGAGATGGAATAAATTTATGTCCAAAGAAGACCTGGAACTCCTAATTGAACACCAGATGGATAATTTTGATT
>JAJPUD010004333.1:0-13666 GCA_023553655.1 Myrmecobius fasciatus
TCTTCCACATCGGACGTTGCAGTGTGAGCAATTCTTCAAACTCAACAGCTCTTTCGCCTGCAGGATGAGGAACCATGAAATGGGTCCTTGGAGGGAGAGCCATGACTAACAAAACCTGAGGTGCTTCAAGGGAAAAGAAGGGGATCTGCCCACACAGTGAAGGGGGCACGTGCACAGTGGCGCAGCCCGGCTTTGGATCCAGGAGAGTGCTGCCCCAGCCACCACCCACTGAGAGCTGATCTTCCCTTCTACACTGGGCAAGCAAAGTTTCTGGCCTCCGAGTCATATGGAAACACCTCTAGTGTCTCGTCACTGTGGAATCAAAAGCCCAGGAAAGAAGCTCTTCCACTAAAGGGTCCAAAGCAGAAGTGACAAAGTCCTAAACTGGGGGGCTAACTAAAGGAAGAGTTCTGATGGAAACCGCCAGCATTAGACTGAGGTCAGGTCTAATTTAGCACTTGCCATCTGTGACGCTAGGCAACTAAGAATCAGTTTCCACATCTGGTAAATGGCAATAATAATATTGCTTATACTTTCTACTTCAAGTGAGATTTGGAAAGTAGAATTAAGTAATATATTTAGAACTCATTGCTGGGAGACTTTAACTTTAAAAGATCAAACATTAAGGTACATAAGAAATTTTAAATAAACATTAAAAAGCCAAAATGCTAAACACATCCTTCATAGAGCATAATGCATTTTAAAAAATAATTCAAAGGGCTCACAAAAAAGTACAAACCTTAATCATGGTTTATTAATAAAATTCTAAATAATGGGGGAATCACATTAATCACAGAAACAGTTAATAATTATGTGAAAGGCAATGAAAATAATATGACATTATACCAAAACTTTGAGGATGCATAAAAAAGTACTCAGTGGTGGAAACACACATACATATATATCCATAATATATCTATAAAACATATAAAGAAAGGATTAATTAACTGAATATACATTTTAAAAAACAAGAAACATAACAAAGTCAAGATAACCATAAAAAAGCAAATCTTAAAAGTCAGAGGAAAAAGGATAAATTGGAAACCAAGAATAGCTCCGAACTGATAAAACTAAAAAGCTGATTCTTGAAAAAGACTAACACAACTGACAAAATTTTAGCCAACTTGATTAAAGAGGGTGGAAAATGAAATCAACAAAATTAAAAAAGATGAAATCATCACAAAATCACTAGAAATGAAAGTTCACTTATATCAACAAAATGGAGCAAACACTTAAAAGAACAGAAGATCATCTTAAAAAACAAACCTGAAAGTCTCCCAAATGAGAGATTTTTTAAAATCCAATCCAATCTAAAAGGAAATTGAAATAGTTTTATAAGAAATTTTAAAAAGAAAAAAGAAAACTTTTAGTCCTGATGAATTTACAAGAAAATGCTATAAAAATACCTGTTTGCACAATTTTTTATTGAAAATGAGAAAGAAGGGGGCAGCTAGGTGGCACAGTGGATAGAGCACCAGCCCTGAAGTCAGGAGGATCTGAGTTCAAATGTGACTTCAGACACTTAACACATCCTAGCTGTGTGACTCTGGGCACTTAACTCCAAATGCCTCAGCAAAAAATAAATAAAAAATAAATAAAATAAAATAAGAGAAAGAAAGCACTCTACACCAACTTCCTTTTATGAGTCAAATATTCTCCTAATGCCTAAAACAGGGAAGAATAAGGCAAAGAAAGAGAACTACAGAACAATATAATTAATGAATACTGATTCAAAAAACTGAAATAAAATCCTATCAAATAGGCTGTAACAATTCATGCAATAAATCATTGATTCTGGCCACATTGGATTAATTTGAGAGTTGCAAAGATAGTTTAATATTAAGAAAAAAATCAACATAAGTATTGGTATTTGAATTATTTGCAAAAATTTTAATACCATACAAATGCATGGAACATTCAGCTGGCCTCAAAATAGAATTCAACAGAATACCTTGCCATTTGTCCCATTCCCACTACTCCATGCTTTGGAGCTGAGGAAAATAATTAAGTCAATACTACCATTTGGTCTAGAAAGGACATGAAAATGGACTGTTCTCTGGTTCCATTCATCATCCCAAAGAATGTGAGTCTGTACCAAAATCAACCCCTTGGTTTGATTCTCTGGTTACTATTCCGCTATGCACTCTTCTCCCTAATAAGATTAAAAACATCCTAAAGGGAAGGAGTGTCACACTTTTGAATTAGTGTCGGCAGTGCTTAGCACAGCTTAGCACAAAATAAGAGCTTAGGAAATGCTTTCTTCCCTCATGAACTGATTCTTTTTTCAATATTTAATCAGAATATTTATTATTTATTTATTATTATTGAGCAGCTAGTATATAAATAGAACTGTACATAGCACTATGGAAAATATAAAGTAGAAGATGTCCTTACTCTAGAGGAGTTTATAATTACATTGAGGAGTCTAGACATGCACATATAAATAAGTCACATTGAACTAGAAATGGATTAAGTAACAAATGAAGGCAACTGTTATGGAAATTCAAAGGAGAAAAAGATCACAGTGGTCATTATTTGTAGTGAAGAGGACATTGAAGGGGATGTGAAGAATCAGAGATAACTCAAGAGATTTCAAGTCTGAGAAGGTAAAAGGAAAAAGTCTCAATTTTTTTTTTATAGTTTTATCAATGTAATTACATCTGAATCTAAAGCACCATGATCAGATTCACAAGAGAGGGGTGCATTTGGGTGGAGGGGAGACAAAACATCTGGGATATGAAGATACCTGGAGGAAGATCCTGAACCTATGAAAACATTCAAGCAGAGAAGAGGATCATGGACAGAGATTTGGGAGGTGTCCACACTGAAGTGGCAAAAGAAAAAGCAACAAAACAAGAACTACTAAGAAACAGATGAAGTGCAAATTAATACAAGTCAAATACTCTTCCAAAGGCCTGAAGGGAGACCAGGTACTGGTATTTCTGGAGTCAAGGAAGAGCTTTGGCAGTGTAAAGGGAAAGGAGGGGAATCCTTCTCGGAGAAGCCAAGGCAAAGGCCTGGAGCTGGATGTCCAAGAAGTCAGGAAAGCATGATGGTGGAAACTTGTGAAGCTCCTCACCAAGTGTGGAGCTCTCAACTCGGTCACTTCTCAGGTGTGTGACCAAGCACCAGTCCCATCATCATTGGGGGCCTCCAGGAGGCCAAGAACAGGAGGCAGGGGCCTTGTAGACCCAAGTGTTTGTGGAAGCTTTTCTGGGTTGTTGAAGAACTGGAAACACAGAAGATGCACAGGTCGAGCCACCAACAGGGGGACCAGCCAAGCACTGGGGACACCGGAAAGCCAATCAATGTCCTGATACAAAGACCAAGAAGGAAGAGGAAGAGGGCAAAGATCGAGGAAGACTTAGAGAAGTCCAAGCCAACTAATGCCAGCAGAACCAGGAAAATGAAAGACACAATGACTCCAATGCAGCAATCGAGATTAAACATGGAGGAATTATAATCACTACATTTATTCCCAGAGAAGACAGAAGAGCTGGGTGGCTGTGGATATGGACATCTGCCCTGTTCTCGGGCCCCACCTCTGGTGCCCCCTGCTCTAAGGTCTCTCCTAGCTCTGACATCCCTTGTTCTAAGGCCCCCCAGCCCTGATACCCCTGCTCTCAGATCCCCCAGCTTTTATATTACAGCTCCCCCCACCTCTGACACCCCCTGCTCTCAGGCCCCTAACTTTCTAAGTTACTTACAGCCCCCTTGCCCACAGGCCCTCTCCTCCTGGGGTCTGTCCATCCTAGGAAAGGACACTTAGAAGGTGTCACTGGACCCTGCTACACTGTGGTCTGCCCGGGCAGACCAGGTTCTCTGGCGCCATTTTGCCATCTCTCCTGTGCCCAAGGCTTCCCGGGGCATCTCCACGTCGAGTTCAATCAGCGGGCTCTTGTGTTTGTGCCATTGTGCATTAAGCCCTCATGTTTGCTCCAGCCCAGAGAGCTCAGCTTCGGCCCGGATTCAGTCTGAAGGAGAATCAGACTGCTCATTAGTGTCAAGGAGCTTCTCTACCACCATAAGCATGAACTAAGTTCTCTGCAAAGAAGGGCATTGGGAGGGAAGGGCTGGAATCCTGGGACCAAGGGGTGGGAAGAGCTGGCTTAAGTGATGTGGGAAGGTGGTGAGAGGTGGCACACATGCTCAGGAAGGAACTCCACTGGAAACTTCACTTGGGCTAGTCCACTTACAGCCTCAGCCAGAGCAAGACAGAGTATTTCAGGGAATACAGAAAATGGCAGAGCTGGGAGCAGTCTTAGAACAGGGAAGGCTGGAGCTGGGGGGGGCTCAGAGCCCGGAATGGCAGAGGCAGGAGGAACAAAGAATAAACACAGCACCCACTGGGAGGCAAGAGAACACCCATTTTTCCATAGTCTGAGGAGAGAGATGGAGGGGACATTAGAACAGAGAACAGGGAGCAGGGGAGCTGAGAGCCGTTCTTCTCATTTAACAGCTCACAAGCCCTAATCTCAGAAGATCACAACGGGATCCCATGGCAGAGCCAGAGCTACTCTTTTACCCTGATTAAGCTTTCTTTTTGTCCTGAGTCATTTCCCCTTGTTTCTGATAGTAAATCTATTTAGTTTCCCTGGGCCGGCCCACGCAGATGAAAGGTTAACACATCATTAACTGAGATAGCCTGGAAGTGGCTTTGAACACTGGAGGAGCTTTTACTGTGGCGGAGACACACTTAGTGAAGGCAAAGCAGCATGAAATCTGGAGCATTTGGAGCCGGTGTACTCACGAATGGATTTTCAATGTCTTCCTCCAAGAATACCCCCCTTTCTTCTCTGCTCTGGAACCTGGACGTCTCCGGGTCTCCATAAAGGCTAAGCAGGCTGGGCAGGGGATGAGTCCATTGAGGTGAGGTCTTCAGTCTGTGTCGGTCCATCTCCACGTCTCTCTCTCTCCCCCCCTCTCTCTGAGTGTCTCGTTCTCTGTCTCTCTCACTCTCTTCCTCTCCTCCCTCCTAGTCTCTCATGTCATTTAAGTAGCTTCCTTATATTGGTTGCTACATCTGTAAATCCTTCAATTTGCTTTTGATTCACAGTTAATTTAATGTAAAGTCTGCTTCACAGCTCAGGGCACTGAGCTCTGGGGGCCTGAAGGTGCCCAGGTGGCAGGGGTATGGTGAGGGAGGGCCCACGACCTCAGGCTTCTTGGGAGAGAATACCCCTCTCCCCTTGTTCTGCCCCCCACGGCAACCTGGAAGACCTGGGTTATGATGATCACAGCCCAGAGCACCTCGTACCATCTTGGGAGGCAGGGGCTGTTATACCCACTCTACAGAGGAGGTGAAGGACCTTGCCCAGGGCCAAGCATTTAACTGGCACCTGAGGCAGGACTCAAACTCAGATCCCCGTAGGCACCCGGGCTGCTAAGCCTTGCTCCTTCTGGCTCTGTGACCAGGGCCCCACTTCACTTCCCCAGGAACATTCTCACTGGGAACATCCAGGGCTGGCACATCTGCTCCCCAATCTGCCAGGCTGGCAGGGCTCTCTCTCTCTCACTGATTGGCGACTAGTTACACAGGTCATCTGGCAAAACTCACCAAGGGCTGCAAGGAGCTCCACATGGGCAAAAGATTTGAGCTCCCCCTACTAGCTGAACTCTGAGGCTCCATGATTTATAAGAAAACAGAGAAAAGCAGAAGTGGCTAAAACCGTAACTATCCAAAAGTGGAAGAAGCTTGACTGGAAAGTAGTGAGGTGCCCATCACTGAAGGTATTCCGACAGTGGCTGGAGACACTATGGTATCAGAGACCCTCCAGGGAAGATTCTAGCTTTACCTGGAGCCTGAACTAAAGTTCCTCCCAACATGGCCAACTCTGTTTTGGGGGCCCTCCATTTAATTGGGATTGCGCCATTTAGTTAGATGGACTTGTGAGGACCTTGGAGAGGAGAATGACGATGATGATGGTAATCATGGTAGGTGATGGGGATGGGGAGGGCTTGATGTCTTTGCAAAGAAGCCGGAAGGAAATAAAGGAGCTTCAGGAGTGGGCCTGTGCCCGTGAGAGAGCAGCAAGCACCTGCTACATGACGCTGTTTGAGAATGACCACGGAGCTCAAACTCACTTCATCTCATGAGGATTACAGCAAAAACACAAGTTCTAACACACCCTCCCTTTTCGCCAGACTCCCTTGCGTGGGCCCACCATGAGTGGTCCCTGGTCATGGTCTGCAGAGCAGCATCTCAAAGCTCTGAAGGTGACTGGCCTCCTGTCAGGGGACGGTGACCTCATTACCTGGCTGGCTACTTAATCCCTCTGTGCCTCAATGTCCTCATCTGAAAAATGAAGGGGATGGACTTAACGACTCCCGAGAACTGTCCCAGCTCTAGAAGGATGATCTAACTCTATACTGTATTCTAAAGCAGTGGGGTCTAACTGAAATAGAGATAGGAACCACTAAACTAGACATAAGGATCCCTGAAAGCACAGTGACTTAGAAAACCACATATTAACTTATCTGTATTTTATAATATTTGTAATTATTTTGTTAAATCTTTCCCAGTTACATTTTATTCCAGTTCTGGACACACTGAAGAGTGTTGTGGACAGTGTATGTGACAACCTGATCACTTTGTGTTAGTCTGTGTTCTAAAACCTGCCCTGGAGCTCACATCTCCTTATTCAGTGAACTGTAATCCAATAATTAGCTTCATAAAGCCACTTGTATACTCAAAAGTGTTTCAAGGAAGGAAGAAGAAAATCTAATTTTCAGATTTTTAGTGGAAAAAAGGGAAAATCTCAGATGGGTTCTGGAGAAAGTTTCACTCCAAGTTTGGGGGTAAAACTCTACTCATCACCATGCCTCACCACTGTACTTCTTGGATGTTCACATTCAGGATTCTCAAAGTTAAGCGAGCCAAGTTTGAATTTCAGCTCTGACACTTAAGAAAGGGACAAGAACTTCCATGAGCCTAAGTCTCTTCGTCTATAAAGGATGACAATGACCTGTCCAATATACGCCTGGCAGGGCTGGCATCTAGAGGAAATGTCATTAGAGATGTAAAGTACTTTGTATGCGCTTCCCTGTGGAGACATGGGGATTATTATCAGCATCATTAGGGAAGCAGATAAGGCCTTTCAGGGGAACAGTACCAAGGCTGGTTGAATACTTCCTGGCTATATGACTGCACTAGGGGTCAGTGAAATGCAGATAAAAAGGCCGAAAGTCCCCACCTAGCAGGGCTGTTGAAGCATTTGCACCCTAAGTGTCACAATTACATTCACTTGTTAATAATCATCATAATTATAACCCTTAAAATCACTCTTTCTTCTTTGGGTCAGGACATCCAAGAAACTTACAGAGTTGAAGAAGACTAGAGAAGACAGAACATCCAGGAAAGGATAAAACAAAATGATTAGAGGGAGTTGAAAGGGAAAGCAGAAGCTTAAAACAACTGGTCAAATACTGGGTCTTGAGTCAGAGAATCTGCCACATGTTACCTGTGTGACCTTAGACCTTAGATTGTGCCTCTCTGGGTCTTGATTTCCCCATCTGTAAAATGACCCTTGAAGATCCTTCTGGTCATGGACCTGTGATCCCGTGAGGAGACAGATGGCATCTAGGCACCAAACCCACAGAACTGCATTAACTGGGCTTGAGGTCTGCCAAGTGCCTCACGAGAACCCGCAAATCCCCTACTGCTCTCATAAGCCCATTTTCTCAACAATCGTCAGAGAGACTCAGACATTGCCCAGGGTCCCCCAGCTGATCAGCAACAGGGGCAGACTCTGCAGATAGGACTCGATACAATAAACCACATTTTCCTTGGCTTCTCAAAGGTCATAAGGAATGGACACAGGGCTCAGAGCTCATGGGGGTTTATATGGACATTTCTCCAAACTGGGGGCACTCCCCTTACCCATACCTTCTCCTCCTGGGCATCCCCTGCCCATGTCTTCTCACCAGCCTGTCCAGGAGATCTACTTCACGTGGTCAAGGCCTTCCCCACTGTTTGGACTTCTTTGGCCATCTTGTTGTTCTCCTTCAATTCAACTGGGGCTCAAAACCAACTGTACAAGCGTACAGTGGTGGAGGCAAGTTCGGCAGAGGCAGTGCTAAAAGATTTGGGCCCTATCCCGGATCTCAGGCTCAGAATAAACAGGGAGGACAGAGAGGCTGCTATTGTAAGGGCAGATAAAACAAGGTGAGGCTTGATCAGGTAGAGTAGGCAGCAGGGAGGGGCAGTGACCTTGCTTATGTGCAATAAATCCACATTTTTAAAAAGGGGATTCTTGTGCCCTTCTAGGCTCGAAACTCTGGCAGACAAGCTCCGTCCTCTGAGGACTCCCGCCTGCTGTTCCCCTAAACTGTTCCCCATCAAGGAGGCTGCTGCTCCCTTTAGCATGATTTCAAATGAATGAAGATGGGGGCTTCTCTATTGAAGGAGCATAAAAGATTGCAAAGCCCTGGACATCAATGGCTCTGGGTTAAGCAGAAAAAAAGGGGAAGAGACTCCTCCTGTGCTTGATGCACATGACGGGGATCTGCCCTTGCAGGAAGGGCAAGAGAACAAAGGGAGCCAAGGAGTGGGTTCCTAGCGGTCTCACCCTCAAAAATAAGGGTCACATACTAATACATCATTAAAAAGAGCTCGCCTTCAGAGGGACAAGTCAATGTATTTTTAAAAAGAAAAAAAAAAAACTGGCCAGTTAAGTGCTGCCCAGAATATGGAGGGCTTGGAATCCACAATGGAAGGAGATCGGTCACCCCCAAGGGACTGTACAATCAGGGCAAAGTTCAATGAAGCAATTGCCGTGGGCTGGCCTAAGTGTGGGCTCAGGAGTCAGAACCAGCACCTTATGGAGGCAGCTGGGAAGGGATACCGCGGCATGAGGGAAAATGGGAGCGTGGATTGGGAGTGGGGTTTCAGGCTGGCTTTGCCGGCCCATCTCTTTGGGTCGAAGTCCCCACATCTGTAAATGGCTGTCACATGTGTAGTGCTTCCCCAAAAGCCAGCAGACAAACATAAAAGCCTCCTGACATGAAAGCTCTTACTGATGTAAGCACAACCCACAGCAAGGAGGTCTTCCATGTTGGGTGTGGTTAGTGGAGGAATTGATCAAAATTAATCCCAGAGGCCAGCAGGGGGAGGGCTCTGACCAGGTTGGCTCCAGGGTCCCTCTGGGGAAGTCAACCAGCCTGAAATCCACCTGGGTAGAGGTCTCCAGCAGTGTCCCCTTGCCATGCCCTGTCAGAAATCCCAATTGTGCCAAATTTTCCCTATAAAAGCTACTTATAAAAGCCATCCCATGGCTGGCTGCCACCTCCTTTGGGCCAGTTGCCACGGCACTCAACCTCACAGTGCCTCCCTTTCCCCTTCTCCCCATGCCACGTAGCATCTCCCCTAACTCCACCATCCTTCCCAACCCTACTTCTCCTCCTTAAGCTGACTAACTCTCTCAGGGGGCCAAGTCCCTTTTAGGATGGAGCCTGCCAATCTCATGGGGGGCTCCCTTTCTCCTGGGTAACTGTGCCATCCACCGAGGAACTTGTCTTTCATACCCTCTCCCCCTCTATTTCACAGTTACCATTCCTGTGGTCTATCATATCCCCTCACTTTGTCTATAAGCTCTGCCCTAAATAAATCAACCTTTTGCCAAAGAGAATGGCCACCGGGAATTCTCCACATGCCCGAACCCCAACTTCTAGGGTCTGCCATCATCGGGTGTCTACGTCCGCCATGTCACACTGGTGCCAAAAAAGCCTTTTTGGTGCTGAAAGCACAGAGCAGCTGGGGAGAGGGTGGAGAGAGCATCGGGCCTGTGGACCAAAAGACCCAAGGGGAGCCTCGCCTGAGAATGTACTGGCTGGGTGGCCCTGAGCAAGCCGCGCTCTCTCAGCCTCAGTGCGGCCATCTCAAAGTGCGCACTGCGCACTTTCCAGGCCAGAGGCCACGCTGAGCGCTGGTCAAAGGAGTCCCTGCCTTGAAACGGCTGTCAGTCTTAGGGAGCCGACCGCAGGCAGACCCTCAGGGACACACAGGACACTGGCAGGAGGAGCTGGAAAGTGCCTGGGAATCCAGGAGACCGGGGGCCCTTCTAGCCACCAGCCCAGCCATCCGTGAAGCATTTGCCAACCTGAAAGCAGCACATAAATGCTAGTGACTGGGCAGCATCAGCTGGGAACCCTTATGGCAAGGTCCACCTGAATTTGCAACTAATTATCGGAGAAAAAGCCCAATGATGACTTGGTTAAACTGTTCACAACACTACACAGGGAGATGATATGGACCATCTTTCTGAAGCAGAGGCCTAGGGCTCTACCTTGATAAATATTTAAATATGGATTCTGTCTGTGTCGATACAATCAAATGTGCCCTTGACCTTGAATTTGTTTGAAGGGAAGGGGAGGGGGCAAGCTGGCTCAGGGAAAAGTTCACCGGACTCACAGGAAGGAAAGCCAAGTTCCAGTCTCGGCTCTCTCATTAACTCACGCTCTGTTATTTTCTTTCTTCTTCAAGAACTGTGCTCAATAAGAAATGGTCTCCCTCTGGGAGGCTGGTACCAGAATGCTAACCCTGAGGACGTTTCAAATTGAGGGTTAACTCACAGAGCCAATCTAGCCAGCAGCCGCATCCTTGAGGCAGGCTGCCCAGAGAACTGAACTCGCCCTCGCTCCGCATCGGAAGCTGTGGTTGAAGAACCGCATCTTTCAATGGCCTACTGTGCCAAGGGGGTGGGCCCATGCCCACCTCAGGCACCTGCTTCTGCCGCCCTGTCCGGTTTTAGTAAGGACATAGTCACCATCCTTCAGGGCACTAGGAGGAGTCATGGTTAGTACTTGTACAGCTCCTACTGTGTGCCAGACACTGTGCAGAACATTTTTACAAATACAATCTTACTCAATTCTCACAGGGAATGAGTGTGACTATTATTCCCATTTTTCAATTGAGGAAACTGAGGCAGACACAAGATAAGTGATCTGTCAAAACAAACAGCCCTTTAGTTTCCATTTCTTTGTCACCACAAAGAAAGCTACTATAAATCTTTTTGTTTACATGGGTCCTTCTCTTTCTTTGATCTCTTTGGGGTCTAGTCCTAGAAGTAGTATTGCTGGGTCAGAGGATGCACAGTTCAAAAGCTTTGGGGGCCTTGTTTCAAATTGTTCTCCAGAAGAGCCGGACCAGTTTGGAGATCCACCAATGAGTGGGCCTGTTCTCCTGAAGTGCCTCCAGCACTTTTTGTCAATTTTGCCAATCTAATAGCTGTGAGGTAGTACCTCAGAGGTGTTTAACTTGTATTTCTCCAATTATTAGTGACTTAGAACTTTTTGCTCACATATCTATTGATAGTTTGGATTTTTTCTACAAACTGCGTATTCATATCCTTTGACCATTTAACAGATGAGAAACAGCTTTATTCTTAAAAATTTGACTGTTACCTAAATATATCTTAGAAATGAGACCTTTAACGGAGAAATTTTTTCCCTGAAGCAATTGGGGTTAAGTGACTTGCCCAGGATCACACAGCTAGTAAGTGTTAAATGTCTGAGACCAAATTTGAACTCAAGTCCTCCTGACTTCAGGGCTGGTGCTCTATTCACTGCGCCACCTACCTGCTCCTATCAAAGAAACTTGCTGCAAACTCTACCCCTCTCCCACTTGTCTTTTAATTTTAGCTACAAGAAAACCCCAAAAGGTGACGGTCACAAAGACCATGCAACTGAACAACAACAAATCAAAACCAACCATTTTACCCTCTATGAAACTGTCTGTGTCTTACTTGGGAACGAATACTTCTCTTGTCCATAAATCTGACAGGTCATTGATCCCGCCCCTGCCCCCCTAGTTTGTTTAAGCGGTCATTTTCTAAAGCCTTTATTTCTAAATCATGGGCCGACTTGGAGCCTGTCTTGGTCTACTGAGTGAGAAGCTGGTCCAGATCTAGTTTTCCCCAGACTACTTCACACAAGTACTTTCTACAACTTAAAACACTAGAGAAAGGGGAGCTCTTGCTGCTAAGATTATCGTCAAGGCCTGAGGAGGAAGAATAGCAAGAGGAGCACCTGCCTCATTTCCCAGGCCACTCGAGGTTTGAGATCCTGGGCCTCGAGCCGAGCAGAGCCCCCACAGAGGCATGGGGCGGGGGGCATCCACAGGACGAGGGGTCGGTCTCGTGCATCCCTCCCTGATGCACTAGGTCTGGCCTATAAGGCTCCAGAACCAGTGCCTGCCAGAAGCAGCTTCCCCTGCATTGCCCTCCTGGGCGCCTGCCAGGCCATCAGTTTGCTCACTTGGGGAAGAAGTCACCTTTACTCGACATCACAAGAACTTTCCCCGCCATTCTGACAGCTCAATTTTCAGTAGGAGACAGAGCTGGGATGAGGCTGAAAAATCACCCGCTATGTCAGGCCCTCTATTTGAGAAGGGATGCTCAGCCTATTGAACCCAAGAAGGACCCAGAGGCCTCAGAGAAAGTCAGTAACCCACAAAAAACTGAATCCGGTCAATGAAGTTAATTTTGTTCACCATGCAGTAAGACGATGGGCGCTGTCAGAAGTCGGCTGGGTCACACACACACAAAACATGAAAATACCAAACGAAACATGGGGGCCAGAGAGAGGCAGAAAGGTATCGGCGCGAGATCCGAGGGAGCTGATTAGGAGGGACTCCTGGAGGCTTCGGAGCTGGGCCACAAAAGCTAGAATTCAGCCCATCAATGGGGGAGGAAGACACCTGGGAAGGAGACTCAATGGGAAATCTTCACCTGGACGACCCAGTGCTCCAAGTCAGGATGTCCCAAGTCCCGGCTCTCTGGTTCTTTACCCCACACAGACACCCAAATGGCTCCAGTCTCAACTGGAAGAAACTCAAGTGGGCCCAGGGGCCCTTCCAGGGGGGGAGCAGAGGCTGGATGCCAACTACCAACCCGCCTCCCGCTGCCTCCACATCTGTCATCTCCAAGCCTCCACTGTTGGTTGTCAGCCGAGCTCTGTGAGCTGGGGACACTCAGAGGGGCAGCAGCAACATGGCGACCACTGCAGCCAAGAGAGATGCAGGCAGAGGCAGAGGGCCTCACGTGGGGGTGACCCAGAGATGGAGAAGCCTCGGGAGGCCTTTTACCGGGTCAAGAAAAGACAAATCTGGGAGAGGAAGATGTTCCCGTGTCTGCCTTACCCAGAAACCATCGCCATTTACATTCAGTGTGAGCCAAGTCAGGGCCCACAAATGACCAAGCTTGGGACCTACTGTTGGCCAGTCACTGAGAGCCAGAGTGCTGTGAGTCAAAGGCAGGGTCCTTGAGAAAGAAATCAAGTCATATGTCAGGAAGGAGAAGCCCTGAAAAGGTGCCGACAGATCCAGGCAGCTAAGGTGTCGTGTGTGTAAGTGTGTATGATGTGTGTATGCATGTGTGTGAGTGTCTGTGTGTGTGTGTCTCTCTGTGTGTGTATATGAGTGTGTGTGTGTCTGTGTGAGTGCCTGTGTGTGAGTGTGTCTGTGTGTATGAATGTGTGTGTGTCTCTGTGTGTGAGTGTGTCTCTGTGAGTGCGTGTATGAGTGTGTGTGTGTCTGTGTGTCTGTGTGTGTGTGAGTGTGTCTGTGTGTGTATGAGTGTGTGTGTGTCTGTGTGTGTGTGAGTGTGTCTGTGTGTGAGTGTGTCTGTGTGTGTGTATGAGTGTGTGTGTGTCTGTGTGTGCGTGTATGAGT